>JAHPZR010052381.1:2500-20000 GCA_019787425.1 Platygyra sinensis
TTTAAGCGAAAAAAATATTTTGGGGTTAGAGGGCTATTTACAGCCTACAAGTAGGCTTTCACCTGTTTGGTCAACTGAAGTTTTTGCTCTGCCTAATTTGGTTCTCAGCTGCAAATGGAAACGGAAATTAATAAATATTAAATTATAAATTAAGTTAATTACACGACGTTTCGAGGACATCTTGACCTCATTATCAAGTGACAGGAAAAATTCAGAGTTGAAATTTAAAGGAGCGAATATACAAAATGTTTGTTTGCATGAACAGTTTCGCCCTTAGGGAATCACTTTGAATGTTTAAAGGTGGTTTTTCCTTTTGTATGAATAGCATTTCATACAAAAGGCATTCAGATTTGCCCTTGCATTTTCTTAAGACTGTGATGTTCTCAGTCAGATCCCTTGGGATAGTTCCATGTTTTGAACATGTAATGTTTACAAATGGAAGATTGCTTGTGTTTATGTTCTTCAACCCGCTCATGGAGGTGTCTCATCGTATAACCAATGTAATAACCTGTATCACATAGGTCACATGAAAACTTGTAAACAACACGTTGTTGATTAACGATGGACGGTTTCTTTTCACGGATCTTTAGTAGGTCGTTGATTTTCTGGCTCACAAAAACGTGTTGGATCGTAACAGACGTCTTGCGAGAAAGGTCTTTAAGCCGATTTCTGACGATATCAGCGGAGCGTTGGTCTTTGAATGGAAGGACAACCCTCACCAAGTTCTCATCATTGGTCGATTGCGAATGTTGTTGCGCAGTAATTCTAGAGTCTTAAGAAAATGCAAGGGCAAATCTGAATGCCTTTTGTATGAAATGCTATTCATACAAAAAGAAAAACAACATTTTAACATTCAAAGTGATTCCCTAAGGGCGAAACTGTTCATGTAAATTAGCATATTGTATATTCGCTCCTTTAAATTTCAACTCTGAATTTTTCCTGTCACTTGATAGTGAGGACAAGATGTCCTCGAAATGTCGTGTAATTAACTTACTATCTCTTCTCTTTTTGTTAAGTTCTACATCTAAATCGTTATTTATCAATTTTAAATTAAACTGTGATATTGTTATTGCTCACACGTACATGACTATTGATTTACAACTTAGAAATAACACAATATTTGTTTTTACATGTATGTAGCTAAATTATCTCTCATTGTTAGGAAGTGTAAGTGTACATAAAGCAACATGCAGTACACACACTGAGTTGCATTTTTCCATAGTTATCCTTAAAAAAAAAAAAAAAATCAAATGGAAAAAATCTTGTGAATCGTCCTGTCCCAAGTAAAGCACAAAACGATAGCCTTCATTTGGCAGAAAAATATGCTCGGACATTCTCTGTTCTGAGAAGCAAACAGTTTCCTGAGAGTGTAGCTTGAGGAAAACTGTAAGCTTTGAGGAACAGATAATGCCCAAGTAGAGGCTATCGTGTTTGTTATCCTTCAAATATTTTTTTGCAATACATGAAGTTTTGAAAATTGGGGTATATTACTTGTATATTCCCCTATGTCTGCTCGGGCATATTTAGTCACTTGAGACTTTTAGACCAATCACGTGCAAACAAAAATATTAAATAATGATGATGATAAATAGAGGATAATACATGGGTGTGTGTAGATATGGAATTTCTCGTCAGGTGTTCAACTTGATATCTCACGAGTGAGCGCAGCAAATGAGTAAGATATCAAGTTGAATCCATATCTACTAGCAGCCATGTATTATTCTGTTTATCATATAAACATACAATTGACGACTTTTTGACGATTTTCCAAAGATTTCCGAACACTTTCTGAAGATTTCCGAAGGTTCCCAAAAGTTGTCCACAGACCAGACAATCGTTTCTGAACATTTTCCGAAAATTTCCGAAGATTGCTGAGCATAACCGAACATTTTCGAAGAATAACTGATGACGTTTCGATCTTACAGGAGCACATGCATCTAAGTACTTTTCAAGGGATTCTGTAACCATAGCAATGGTGATCTTTTCACTTCAGAAAATAAGTAAAATCTTATTTTCGCACGTGATTTCTGGTATTTCACTGGGGTTTGTATAATAGGTACTAACAATTACATAACCCCACAGTATATGCAACCAACTACATGTACATAACTATGTACAGCTGGTAACAAGACAAATTTTAAACAAATGGAAGAAATTTGCACTCACTGATTACTACTTGTAAACAGATGGGCTAACCTTTTCTTCGTCCTTGCTTGAAAGTGACACAGATCTCTTTAGTGCATCTTCTACCATGTTAACTTCATGACATCTTTGCTCATAGTTCTTTTTTAGCTGATGACCATTTGGTAAAATAATCATGACAATCAATAAGGCAACTGACTTTGTTTTACTGTATATGCTTATTGGAATGACTTTCTACCCCCTCATCCAACATGGGTGAAATTTTTCTAAGTATCTCACGAATGGAACATGGACTTTTCCATCTGAATCGGTTCATGTCCAATGGGTCACCTACATTAGTACGCCGTTACACATCTACACTTCCAGTTTTTGGATCAAGGGCAAGGGGATTTGACTGGAATCTGGTTGGCAATGTTGGACAAATTTTACTTTTACAAAAGAAAACTTGTGTATTAAATATATTTGAAGAAACTCTTAGTGAAAGTGAGCAAAACCATTAATAGGTATTTATAACAAATACAAGAAACATGTAGAAAACAGGAATTAACAGAATTATAGTAATATTGAATGAATTACACACAAGGCTGTTGCCTAACAAACATTTCAAGGAGCCCAGAAGGGCAAAAGCCAAAACGTTAGGAGCCCAACAGGTAATGTTTTGGGAGCTGCTGCAAAAATTTAGGCGCCCAAAGGACTTTCTTGAGTGCCCCAGGCTGCTGGGCTCCTGTTAGGCAGCAGCCTTGATGCATCTTCTGCTCTTTACAGTCAAGGTCAGACAGTGTAAGCTTTTCAAAAGCACTGTCTGGTTCTGTTGTAAAAACACCACTATCATATTTAATTAATTTTAAAGAAAACCTATCTGATGTCTATCTGTTTGTGTGCATACATATGTATGCATACACACACAAATACACAAGTGTCTCCTTGCTCTGAGAGGTTTCTCTCTGGGTACTCCGGTTTTCCCCTCTCCTCAAAACCCAACATTTTCAAATTCCAATTTGGTCTGGAATTGTCAAGTACTGTATCATGAGCCTCTGGCTCGGGTGATTGCGCAAGCACTCCCTGTGCTTGACATTAAATTTGCATTTACATTACATTTTTACTTGCAACTGCTGTGATTTAGAACTTACTTTCACAGTTGCATCAAAACACTTCCTTTTATTTGTTTGAGCTCTCTTCACTGATTCCTCAACCTTTTGTATCAGAAGAAACCAATTCAATTAAGACATAATTTTTATTGAAAAATATTTGCAAGAATGTGGTCCTTTAAAAAAAGTGTATAATGATTTCTGGGCATTTCTATAAATGATGTCTTACACAACCTTTGCAATTTGAGAACTTTCTAAAAATCATGAGTGACCATATTTATAACTATAGCAGGGTTAGTTCACCGGTTTCTCTGTCAGTTTTGCTGGCTACTTTAATTGCTTCACGAGTAAAGATTTGTCAAGGAGATGATGTTTATCAGGTCCCAAAACCGACTACTTTTCACAAAACTCCAGCTACTTAAAAACTTTTAAAAAATGCTGACTATAGTAAATGAAAACTCTGCATACCGTATTTCCTTGAATAATAGCCGTCCCTCGATTAATCACCTCCCTTAATCGCCCCTCCCCCCTCGCCATTTTCTCTTTCTCTTATCCCCTCCCTCTCAAGTTAAAAATTGATTTCTTGGCTAACAAACAAGCTTTCATTTAATTGTTCACAACTGAATGGCTACAAAAGTACCGCATTTTTTACAGTTTTTTCTATGGTAATGTTCATGAATTTCAATTTTTCCTTTATTTGCTTGGTATAATAAAATAAATATATGGGGCATGACCTCCTGTGAGAAATATTTGAAATAATCGCCCCCCTCGAATAATCCGCCTTCCCTCGAATAATAGCCCCCTTTTGGTGTGAAAATAGAAATAACTGCCCCCGGCTATTATTCGAGGAAATACGGTATTTGAATGACATCAGGGTTTATTGGGTTATTGACCAAGCATGAGGATATTAGCTAAGTTCTCGCAAAAAAAAAAAATTAATAAGGCCAATATCCAGCCATCTTGACCGAACAAGTTGGTCAATAAAGGATTTATTATATGGCTTTCGGGGAAAATTTTTCCTTCAGGATACAGCGAGTAGTCCTGAGTGGACAAAATAGCTCCATCTTGCCTGCTCAGGTATCCAATCACAGCGTGCGATTTGGTTCATCTTGCCTGCTCACAGAGCTAGCCATATAATAAATGATTATATTAATGGTTCAATCTGACAAGTTGGTATTGAAAACCTATGTTAGTATTATTATAGTATCAGTGATAATTAACACAGAATTTAACAGGTCCTTTGGGAACAACTAGGACTGCAGGAGTCAGAGCGACAGTTGGAGTTTATTTACTTACATTGTGTATATTATGAACACTTAAAGATCTAACTGTTTCCAGTTTTTTCTGTTTGGTCTCTGGAAAAACTCATAGCTTGCAATCAACTTACAGCTCAGTTAACATGCATGTAACTACTTATAATGACACAATTGTCATGAATAATTTCTGATTGGCCACTGTTACTTAATGGATGTAAACACTGGCGTCTTTGAAATACATGACTGTATACCTGTATATGTGTACCTGTGCACATACACATGTATAGTAGTAATTAAGAAATAGAAAACAATTGTACCGTGTTTGTATCAAGTTACATGTATAGAAGTTACAAGATTGGAAGTTTGGGAGAACAAGAAATGCTGTTGGAACTGCAAATGAGTGTTCACAGCTTTATGGAGTTCTCTCAAACTTTCAGGAGTGTTTTTATTTATACAGGCCATCTGATGGGGTGTGGAAAATAAGGAAAATTATGCAGAAATTTTTGGCAATATTATGCGGTAGACAGTGATGATTATGTGGAAAAGACACCAGATTATGCGGAAAATTTCTAAAATTAATTAAGTTGTTCCCTTGGCTTTTTCAAATGTATAAAATACATGTTAATGTCTTTCCGAGAATTTAACTCTTTCATG
This sequence comes from Platygyra sinensis, assembly GCA_019787425.1. Taxonomy (NCBI): domain Eukaryota; kingdom Metazoa; phylum Cnidaria; class Anthozoa; order Scleractinia; family Merulinidae; genus Platygyra; species Platygyra sinensis. Next base: position 7,641 of record JAHPZR010052381.1, read on the forward strand.
ACATGTTTGACCTTTTGCTGCCATTCGTGGACAGGTATTTCTTTGTTTCAACGCAGTTTTTTTCAATATTTTTTTCTCCGAAGCTTAGTAACCAGGCACCTGTTGTACAAAAACGTACACACAAAATTGTAAATACGATACAATAATGTAATTGGCAAATCTTACGCTTTTCCTTTTGTCACGCTGCATTTCTCTAAACTTCCTGACACACAGCTCCAGTTCTTCAATTAGTTGCTGTGCCAAAGAAATATGTACTTTGCCTATATTTTCTGTTTCTAAACAAAGAAAATAACAATTTAATTAACAACTACCTAATACAATCATTGAAAAAAAAAAATCAGTCAAAATAATAATAAAAAAATTAATCTATTCATTGAAACTAAAAGTGAAAAATGCAGTTTAAGCAATTTCTCCCATCACATCAGAGAGAATTAAAGTAACTTATATGGGAGACTGGGACATTTTGTTCTGTATTGGAAGACTCCAGGATAATTTAGGAGAGTTGGCAAGATAAGAATGTGACGATCTGCCTGTGGCTGAGTCATTGAAAACACTGTCTTAAGTCACAGACTACAAGTAGGTTCATGTTCAATTCATGGCCAACATTTTCTCTATCATTTCAACTATCAAGGATAATTTACAAAGGCAGAAGACAATTTAAAAAAGTCTCTGTTACACTTAGCTTGACTGTATCTTTTCTTACATCTACTGATGAGGTCAACATAAATTTCTACAAGCTTTTTAGAGGCCAAGAGCTGGTATGCGTAGTTAAAATGTACCTGTTTTAATCACATCCCAAGATTCTCTGAGAGTCCTGAAAAATTTAAAACCTTCAAATATCAATTTATTCAGTTCATTATAAAGCAGGGCATACTTACTAAATAGTCCGCTGATTAAAATGAATGATTGTTTAATATAATTTTCACTAAAGCTGAAGTATTACAATAATTGACTAGTAACATGTAATGTGAATATATGTACAGCTGTAGTATGTATATGGAGTGCATTCAATGCAAGACAGTATTACTGAACACATGTATATCCACTCAAGATAATTTAATTGGACTGTCATTGCATTGTAATATACATATTGTAAGTAGTGCACAAACTATAAGTGGCTTAAGTATAGTCTGTGTAAGTAGTAAGTTACTGTAAGTATATAATTATGCAAGTATAATAAATTAAGTGCTATACATGTAAGTAGATGGGTAAGTGATTGTCCTACCAATAAAATTACACTATTTAATGTTTTTAAAAAATTATGAATTACATCCATAACTGTATTACCTGTTCAATGTACATGCCATGCCATAAAATTATGCATAATTTCTAATTAAAAATTGTATAAGAATATGTTCATGGGTAAACCCTTTAACAGTCTCTAACTGTTTCCCTAGAAGTAGCCTGATAAATGCCGAAGAGAAGAGGGAGGGGGGAGTGGGTAGGCTGTAATGAACTAGCATGCTATAAATTAGGGGTACCTTAGTATAGCTGAGTGCCTTAATTACACTGTAACTTAACCATAAAGAAACCATTTTTGAAAGAGTAAATTCTGTTGAGAATATTACTAGGTAGCATACAGTGTAGGCAGTGACAAGCTACCTTTGAATTTTGCAATTACAGTCGAGCCTCCAGTTGCGACTACAGTCAAACCAGCATTAAGTGAACCCCATATTAAGCAGACACCCTCCACCCAGCAGGAATAAAAATCCTGGTGGCCAAAATCTTGCTGGGATCCTGCCTTCAATGGACACTTCTATTAAGAGGACATGGACACCTTAAACTTGGCTCACTCCATCATTACTGATGCAGATGAGATATGCGATATGGTGGCAGTATGACACCTTTCAATGAGTGATGCAGTGTTCACATCTGTGATATACTACATGTTAAAAGATTTTCCCCCATGGAGTACCTTTGCAAAGAACAGAAGGACTGCATGAAAATATGGTGAATGGAAGATGTCTTTACCATCCTTCCCACCAGTTATCTTTTGACTCTTTTCATGAGTGATGTCTCCAAATTATGAATGGAAAAAGCCAGCAAAGTCTCCACAATCATGGTTTTTTGTCTACTTTTTGAGGCCATAATGAAATATCAAGTTGAACAGTTGAGCAAATCGGAGTTGCAGCAACAGCAATAGGTACTGATGAAGAAGCTTTAAAGAACCAAAAGTGCGAGATTGTGTGTACTTCGTGACATCTGTACATTTCTTGATTCTGTTTTTGGTATATTAACCTTTTGCCTTGCAGAGTTTGACACTTCAGTGATTTCCCATATGGTGTTTAGATTTAGACTCATCTCTGTTGCAAGATATGTTTTTAAGTTTTAAAGTATTGGCTTTCGAGGGACAAAGTGTGAAATATTTTGGGAACACTTTTGAAATAAGGTTGATAACTGAAAAACCACAAGCCGGCAGTTATGTTATGGGTCTCTGTAGGCGGTCTACAGGTATAGGCAGAAGGACCTTTTGTTAAATATGCCCACAGCCATTCTTTCACTTCCTCTCACTGGACTTCTTTTATTTTTTCGTATGGTGTTTTTCTGCAAGTTTTTTCGTTGCACCCCAACTAACTGAATGCCTGGGAGAGGCTACTCACTTGCTACTGCATCTATTCTGTTGTAGATCAGTAACCAACGGGGTTGTATATAAGAGCCAGCAGCCAGCGAAGTGCGCCAGCTTCTCTGCCAGGTTCTTTCATTGCCTCACTAGTCAAGATATGTCAAGGAGATGATGTTTATCAGGTCCCATAACCGTCTACTTTTCACAGGCTACTTAAAAACTTAACCCTTTAATGCCCAATAGTGACTTATAGATTTTACTCTGTCTAACGCCAGACGATTTTACTCGTCAAAGGGAGACCCCTTGGGCATTAAAGGGTTAAAGAGAACGCTGAGCCAAGCCGTATTAATAATATGCAGTTGTCTACAAACTGGCAGCCGCTTCTTTGCTCTTGAACTAGGCAGCACTATCATGTGAAATTTAAAGCTCATAATCTAATTTATCTGTTAACAGAACCAAATATTTTCCCAACTCCAAGTCTACATGCAGTGAGTAATTTGTGGGCTCTGTCAGTACAAGATTGGAATTATAATAAAGAGGGACATGCATGTCACAATTGCGCTGTCATCTTTCCCACCTTCTCAGTACAAATACGTTTTGACATGCTTGTTTTAAATGATAATTGATAGAAAGGTAATTGTAGTTCCAAGAGCTCAGAGAATTCCTTTTCTGACAATGCTCCATGGATGATGTTAGCAAACCACTCACTGAGTAAGTACACACTCCAAATAGGCACTTGCCAACCAAAAATAATTAATGTAGCTACAATTCTTAAAAAACTATGGAAATTAAGTAGCCACTTTGTATTTTAAAAACATAACCTATTGAAAACAAATGGTAAAGATTGGAAGAAACGTGACTAATGCCTTGCCTGGGTTTGGAAGTTAACTGTCTGGGCCGGGTTGTTCAAAGCCCGATTAAGCTAACCCAGGGTTAGCGAGAATTTTGATTTCAGTTTTGTAACTTTTTGGTGAGGTGTTCTGTTTATATTAATTGCCCTTTAGATTTAAGCTGAAGTAATCTCAAACTACCCCAAACGTTAGCGATAAAAAACATTTTTAAACGAGAATAAATAATGCTGCAGTTAACTTTTAATCCTGGGTTAACGTTACACCGGCTTTCGAACAACCCGGCCCTGGTCTCACATCCACCTTGTCACAATTTGTCCCAATTATATATCAGGATTCTTCAAATTACATAATCCAGTTTGTATTATCATATCTATCAAATCTAGGGCAGATGCAGAGGAAAAGTATGGCAAGGCCCTAATAAGACTTGCTGAAAGTGCAAAAGGAAAAGAGGAGATTGGGTAAATATTTGGTTCTGTTAACAGATAAATTAGATTATGAGCTTTAAATTTCACATGATAGTGCTGCCTAGTTCAAGAGCAAAGAAGCGGCTGCCAGTTTGTAGACAACTGCATATTATTCAATACGGCTTGGCTCAGCGTTCTCTTTAACCCTTTAATGCCCAAGGGGTCTCCCTTTGACGAGTAAAATCGTCTGGCGTTAGACAGAGTAAAATCTATAAGTCACTATTGGGCATTAAAGGGTTAAGTTTTTTAAGTAGCCTGTGAAAAGTAGACGGTTATGGGACCTGATAAACATCACTCTCCTTGACATATCTTGACTAGTGAGGCAATGAAAAGAACCTGGCAGAGAAGCTGGCGCACTTTCGCTGGCTGCTGGCTCTTATATACAACCCCGTTGGTACTGATCTACAACAGAATAGATGCAGTAGCAAGTGAGTAGCCTCTCCCAGGCAATTCAGTTAGTTGGGGTGCAACGAAAAAACTTGCAGAAAACAACCATACGAAAAAATAAAAGAAGTCCAGTGAGAGGAAGTGAAAGAATGGCTGTGGGCATATTTAACAAAAGGTCCTTCTGCCTATACCTGTAGACCGCCTACAGAGACCCATAACATAACTGCCGGCTTGTGGTTTTTCAGTTATCAACCTTATTTCAAAAGTGTTCCCAAAATATTTCACACTTTTGTCCCTCGAAAGCCAATACTTTAAAACTTAAAAACATATCTTGCAACAGAGATGAGTCTAAATCTAAACACCATATGGGAAATCACTGAAGTGTCAAACTCTGCAAGGCAAAAGGTTAATATACCAAAACAGAATCAAGAAATGTACAGATGTCACGAAGTACACACCATCTCGCACTTTTGGTTCTTTAAAGCTTCTTCATCAGTACCTATTGCTGTTGCTGCAACTCCGATTTGCTCAACTGTTCAACTTGATATTTCATTATGGCCTCAAAAAGTAGACAAAAACCATGATTGTGGAGACTTTGCTGGCTTTCTCCATTCATAATTTGGAGACATCACTCATGAAAAGAGTCAAAAGATAACTGGTGGGAAGGATGGTAAAGACATCTTCCATTCACCATATTTTCATGCAGTCCTTCTGTTCTTTGCAAAGGTACTCCATGGGGGAAAATCTTTTAACATGTAGTATATCACAGATGTGAACACTGCATCACTCATTGAAAGGTGTCATACTGCCACCATATCGCATATCTCATCTGCATCAGTAATGATGGAGTGAGCCAAGTTTAAGGTGTCCATGTCCTCTTTAATAGAAGTGTCCATTGAAGGCAGGATCCCAGCAAAGATTTTGGCCACCAGGATTTTTATTCCTGCTGGGTGGAGGGTGTCTGCTTAATATGGGGTTCACTTAATGCTGGTTTGACTGTAGTCGCAACTGGAGGCTCGACTGTAATTGCAAAATTCAAAGGTAGCTTGTCACTGCCTACACTGTATGCTACCTAGTAATATTCTCAACAGAATTTACTCTTTCAAAAATGGTTTCTTTATGGTTTAAGTTACAGTGTAATTAAGGCACTCAGCTATACTAAGGTACCCCTAATTTATAGCATGCTAGTTCATTACAGCCTACCCACTCCCCCCTCCCTCTTCTCTTCGGCATTTATCAGGCTACTTCTAGGGAAACAGTTAGAGACTGTTAAAGGGTTTACCCATGAACATATTCTTATACAATTTTTAATTAGAAATTATGCATACTTTTATGGCCATGGCATGTACATTGAACAGTAAATACAGTTATGGATGTAATTCATAATTTTTAAAAACATTAAATAGTGTAATTTTATTGGTAGGAACAATCACTTACCCATCTACTTACATGTATAGCACTTAATTTATTATACTTGCATAATTATATACTTACAGTAACTTACTACTTACACAGACTATACTTAGCCACTTATAGTTTGTGCACTACTTACAATATGTATATTACAATGCAATGACAGTCCAATTAAATTATCTTGAGTGGATATACATGTGTTCAGTAATACTGTCTTGCATTGAATGCACTCCATATACATACTACAGCTGTACATATATTCACATTACATGTTACTAGTCAATTATTGTAATACTTCAGCTTTAGTGAAAATTATATTAAACAATCATTCATTTTAATCAGCGGACTATTTAGTAAGTATGCCCTGCTTTATAATGAACTGAATAAATTGATATTTGAAGGTTTTTAAATTTTTCAGGACTCTCAGAGAATCTTGGGATGTGATTAAAACAGGTACATTTTAACTACGCATACCAGCTCTTGGCCTCTAAAAAGCTTGTAGAAATTTATGTTGACCTCATCAGTAGATGTAAGAAAAGATACAGTCAAGCTAAGTGTAACAGAGACTTTTTTAAATTGTCTTCTGCCTTTGTAAATTATCCTTGATAGTTGAAATGATAGAGAAAATGTTGGCCATGAATTTGAACATGAACCTACTTGTAGTCTGTGACTTAAGACCAGTGTTTTCAATGACTCAGCCACAGGCAGATCGTCACATTCTTATCTTGCCAACTCTCCTAAATTATCCTGGAGTCTTCCAATACAGAACAAAATGTCCCAAGTCTTCCCATATAAGTTACTTTAATTCTCTCTGATGTGATGGGAGGAAATTGCTTTAAACTGCATTTTTCACTTTTAGTTTCAATGAATAGATTAATTTTTTTATTATTATTTTGACTGATTTTTTTTTTTCAATGATTGTATTAGGTAGTTGTTAATTAAATTGTTATTTTCTTTGTTTAGAAACAGAAAATATAGGCAAAGTACATATTTCTTTGGCACAGCAACTAATTGAAGAACTGGAGCTGTGTGTCAGGAAGTTTAGAGAAATGCAGCGTGACAAAAGGAAAAGCGTAAGATTTGCCAATTACATTATTGTATCGTATTTACAATTTTGTGTGTACGTTTTTGTACAACAGGTGCCTGGTTACTAAGCTTCGGAGAAAAAAATATTGAAAAAAACTGCGTTGAACAAAGAAATACCTGTCCACGAATGGCAGCAAAAGGTCAAACATGTCATGAAAGAGTTAAATTCTCGGAAAGACATTAACATGTATTTTATACATTTGAAAAAGCCAAGGGAACAACTTAATTAATTTTAGAAATTTTCCGCATAATCTGGTGTCTTTTCCACATAATCATCACTGTCTACCGGCATAATATTGCCAAAAATTTCTGCATAATTTTCCTTATTTTCCACACCCCATCAGATGGCCTGTATAAATAAAAACACTCCTGAAAGTTTGAGAGAACTCCATAAAGCTGTGAACACTCATTTGCAGTTCCAACAGCATTTCTTGTTCTCCCAAACTTCCAATCTTGTAACTTCTATACATGTAACTTGATACAAACACGGTACAATTGTTTTCTATTTCTTAATTACTACTATACATGTGTATGTGCACAGGTACACATATACAGGTATACAGTCATGTATTTCAAGACGCCAGTGTTTACATCCATTAAGTAACAGTGGCCAATCAGAAATTATTCATGACAATTGTGTCATTATAAGTAGTTACATGCATGTTTAACTGAGCTGTAAGTTGATTGCAAGCTATGAGTTTTTCCAGAGACCAAACAGAAAAAACTGGAAACAGTTAGATCTTTAAGTGTTCATAATATACACAATGTAAGTAAATAAACTCCAACTGTCGCTCTGACTCCTGCAGTCCTAGTTGTTCCCAAAGGACCTGTTAAATTCTGTGTTAATTATCACTGATACTATAATAATACTAACATAGGTTTTCAATACCAACTTGTCAGATTGAACCATTAATATAATCATTTATTATATGGCTAGCTCTGTGAGCAGGCAAGATGAACCAAATCGCACGCTGTGATTGGATACCTGAGCAGGCAAGATGGAGCTATTTTGTCCACTCAGGACTACTCGCTGTATCCTGAAGGAAAAATTTTCCCCGAAAGCCATATAATAAATCCTTTATTGACCAACTTGTTCGGTCAAGATGGCTGGATATTGGCCTTATTAATTTTTTTTTTTTGCGAGAACTTAGCTAATATCCTCATGCTTGGTCAATAACCCAATAAACCCTGATGTCATTCAAATACCGTATTTCCTCGAATAATAGCCGGGGCAGTTATTTCTATTTTCACACCAAAAGGGGGCTATTATTCGAGGGAAGGCGATTATTCGAGGGGGGCGATTATTTCAAATATTTCTCACAGGAGGTCATGCCCCATATATTTTATTTTATTATACCAAGCAATAAAGGAAAAATTGAAATTCATGAACATTACCATAGAAAAAACTGTAAAAAATGCGGTACTTTTGTAGCCATTCAGTTGTGAACAATTAAATGAAAGCTTGTTTGTTCAGCCAAGAAATCAATTTTTAACTTGAGAGGGAGGGGATAAGAGAAAGAGAAAATGGCGAGGGGGGAGGGGCGATTAAGGGAGGTGATTAATCGAGGGACGGCTATTATTCAAGGAAATACGGTATGCAGAGTTTTCATTTACTATAGTCAGCATTTTTTAAAAGTTTTTAAGTAGCTGGAGTTTTGTGAAAAGTAGTCGGTTTTGGGACCTGATAAACATCATCTCCTTGACAAATCTTTACTCGTGAAGCAATTAAAGTAGCCAGCAAAACCTGACAGAGAAACCGGTGAACTAACCCTGCTATAGTTATAAATATGGTCACTCATGATTTTTAGAAAGTTCTCAAATTGCAAAGGTTGTGTAAGACATCATTTATAGAAATGCCCAGAAATCATTATACACTTTTTTTAAAGGACCACATTCTTGCAAATATTTTCAATAAAAATTATGTCTTAATTGAATTGGTTTCTTCTGATACAAAAGGTTGAGGAATCAGTGAAGAGAGCTCAAACAAATAAAAGGAAGTGTTTTGATGCAACTGTGAAAGTAAGTTCTAAATCACAGCAGTTGCAAGTAAAAATGTAATGTAAATGCAAATTTAATGTCAAGCACAGGGAGTGCTTGCGCAATCACCCGAGCCAGAGGCTCATGATACAGTACTTGACAATTCCAGACCAAATTGGAATTTGAAAATGTTGGGTTTTGAGGAGAGGGGAAAACCGGAGTACCCAGAGAGAAACCTCTCAGAGCAAGGAGACACTTGTGTATTTGTGTGTGTATGCATACATATGTATGCACACAAACAGATAGACATCAGATAGGTTTTCTTTAAAATTAATTAAATATGATAGTGGTGTTTTTACAACAGAACCAGACAGTGCTTTTGAAAAGCTTACACTGTCTGACCTTGACTGTAAAGAGCAGAAGATGCATCAAGGCTGCTGCCTAACAGGAGCCCAGCAGCCTGGGGCACTCAAGAAAGTCCTTTGGGCGCCTAAATTTTTGCAGCAGCTCCCAAAACATTACCTGTTGGGCTCCTAACGTTTTGGCTTTTGCCCTTCTGGGCTCCTTGAAATGTTTGTTAGGCAACAGCCTTGTGTGTAATTCATTCAATATTACTATAATTCTGTTAATTCCTGTTTTCTACATGTTTCTTGTATTTGTTATAAATACCTATTAATGGTTTTGCTCACTTTCACTAAGAGTTTCTTCAAATATATTTAATACACAAGTTTTCTTTTGTAAAAGTAAAATTTGTCCAACATTGCCAACCAGATTCCAGTCAAATCCCCTTGCCCTTGATCCAAAAACTGGAAGTGTAGATGTGTAACGGCGTACTAATGTAGGTGACCCATTGGACATGAACCGATTCAGATGGAAAAGTCCATGTTCCATTCGTGAGATACTTAGAAAAATTTCACCCATGTTGGATGAGGGGGTAGAAAGTCATTCCAATAAGCATATACAGTAAAACAAAGTCAGTTGCCTTATTGATTGTCATGATTATTTTACCAAATGGTCATCAGCTAAAAAAGAACTATGAGCAAAGATGTCATGAAGTTAACATGGTAGAAGATGCACTAAAGAGATCTGTGTCACTTTCAAGCAAGGACGAAGAAAAGGTTAGCCCATCTGTTTACAAGTAGTAATCAGTGAGTGCAAATTTCTTCCATTTGTTTAAAATTTGTCTTGTTACCAGCTGTACATAGTTATGTACATGTAGTTGGTTGCATATACTGTGGGGTTATGTAATTGTTAGTACCTATTATACAAACCCCAGTGAAATACCAGAAATCACGTGCGAAAATAAGATTTTACTTATTTTCTGAAGTGAAAAGATCACCATTGCTATGGTTACAGAATCCCTTGAAAAGTACTTAGATGCATGTGCTCCTGTAAGATCGAAACGTCATCAGTTATTCTTCGAAAATGTTCGGTTATGCTCAGCAATCTTCGGAAATTTTCGGAAAATGTTCAGAAACGATTGTCTGGTCTGTGGACAACTTTTGGGAACCTTCGGAAATCTTCAGAAAGTGTTCGGAAATCTTTGGAAAATCGTCAAAAAGTCGTCAATTGTATGTTTATATGATAAACAGAATAATACATGGCTGCTAGTAGATATGGATTCAACTTGATATCTTACTCATTTGCTGCGCTCACTCGTGAGATATCAAGTTGAACACCTGACGAGAAATTCCATATCTACACACACCCATGTATTATCCTCTATTTATCATCATCATTATTTAATATTTTTGTTTGCACGTGATTGGTCTAAAAGTCTCAAGTGACTAAATATGCCCGAGCAGACATAGGGGAATATACAAGTAATATACCCCAATTTTCAAAACTTCATGTATTGCAAAAAAATATTTGAAGGATAACAAACACGATAGCCTCTACTTGGGCATTATCTGTTCCTCAAAGCTTACAGTTTTCCTCAAGCTACACTCTCAGGAAACTGTTTGCTTCTCAGAACAGAGAATGTCCGAGCATATTTTTCTGCCAAATGAAGGCTATCGTTTTGTGCTTTACTTGGGACAGGACGATTCACAAGATTTTTTCCATTTGATTTTTTTTTTTTTTTTAAGGATAACTATGGAAAAATGCAACTCAGTGTGTGTACTGCATGTTGCTTTATGTACACTTACACTTCCTAACAATGAGAGATAATTTAGCTACATACATGTAAAAACAAATATTGTGTTATTTCTAAGTTGTAAATCAATAGTCATGTACGTGTGAGCAATAACAATATCACAGTTTAATTTAAAATTGATAAATAACGATTTAGATGTAGAACTTAACAAAAAGAGAAGAGATAGTAAGTTAATTACACGACATTTCGAGGACATCTTGTCCTCACTATCAAGTGACAGGAAAAATTCAGAGTTGAAATTTAAAGGAGCGAATATACAATATGCTAATTTACATGAACAGTTTCGCCCTTAGGGAATCACTTTGAATGTTAAAATGTTGTTTTTTCTTTTTGTATGAATAGCATTTCATACAAAAGGCATTCAGATTTGCCCTTGCATTTTCTTAAGACTCTAGAATTACTGCGCAACAACATTCGCAATCGACCAATGATGAGAACTTGGTGAGGGTTGTCCTTCCATTCAAAGACCAACGCTCCGCTGATATCGTCAGAAATCGGCTTAAAGACCTTTCTCGCAAGACGTCTGTTACGATCCAACACGTTTTTGTGAGCCAGAAAATCAACGACCTACTAAAGATCCGTGAAAAGAAACCGTCCATCGTTAATCAACAACGTGTTGTTTACAAGTTTTCATGTGACCTATGTGATACAGGTTATTACATTGGTTATACGATGAGACACCTCCATGAGCGGGTTGAAGAACATAAACACAAGCAATCTTCCATTTGTAAACATTACATGTTCAAAACATGGAACTATCCCAAGGGATCTGACTGAGAACATCACAGTCTTAAGAAAATGCAAGGGCAAATCTGAATGCCTTTTGTATGAAATGCTATTCATACAAAAGGAAAAACCACCTTTAAACATTCAAAGTGATTCCCTAAGGGCGAAACTGTTCATGCAAACAAACATTTTGTATATTCGCTCCTTTAAATTTCAACTCTGAATTTTTCCTGTCACTTGATAATGAGGTCAAGATGTCCTCGAAACGTCGTGTAATTAACTTAATTTATAATTTAATATTTATTAATTTCCGTTTCCATTTGCAGCTGAGAACCAAATTAGGCAGAGCAAAAACTTCAGTTGACCAAACAGGTGAAAGCCTACTTGTAGGCTGTAAATAGCCCTCTAACCCCAAAATATTTTTTTCGCTTAAATTACTCTTTGCACCTGTTTGAAACGCATTGCGGCTTTTTGCCCCCTTTTAGCCCTAATCTTGACTTTTTACAGGCTGTAAAAGTTAAGAAATTTGGCCATCATCTGTTCTACGACCGAGCAAGTAAGGGCTATGGGTCTATTCCTGGCTTGATGTCGCAAACTTCTTTGCATTGCCGGATTTCATACCGTGAGGGCCTGGGTACAATCGGTGTATTATGGGATTAACAACACAAGACCCATATATTCAGAAAGAGCACACCGAGCTTTACAAAATCCTTAAGTTTCGTGTAAATTGCGCCAATA
>JAHPZR010052382.1:0-32674 GCA_019787425.1 Platygyra sinensis
ACCAGTACAAGCACAAGTGCACACGGAGTAGCTCTTCACTGCTCGCATGCGTGACTCAAAGGTGAGCTTGCCCACAGGCTAATTAGTATTCATTATGCATTATTTAAGAAATAGAAAACATGTACCGTGTTTCTATCAAGTTGTAGAAACACAAGTGGAAGTTTAGGAGAACAAGAAATGCTGTGGGAGCACGAACTGCAGGTGAGTGTTTCCACATCTTTTTCAAGTTTTTTCAAGTTCTTTTTCAAGTTCTCTCAAACTTTCACGAGTGTTTCTATACCTTGATAGAAACAAAGAGAACACGTTTTCAATTACTCAGTGATTACCGTTAGAACACATCACAATGAATCTAAAAAGGGAAACAATTTGTTTACTATAATCATCAAAATGTAAATTCTCTTTGCTTATATACACTATAAAGTCACCAAAGTTATACTTCTGAGTTAAAAATGCTTAATATGAAAATATCCCACAACTCACATATAAGAGCCCAATAAATTTTGCTTGGCGAAACAGGTTCTTATATTTTGGGGTATAAAAATGGGAAATTTCTGCCAGTAGTTTCTTAAACCACTAGGTTCTTACACACAGGTTTTTACTTTAGCAGACAAAGATAAGGGGCAATCGTGATTGATTTCCTCTGCTGTTCAAATGTTGCTAAATATACCAATGATGAAACTCTTGCAAGGTAAGTTTCTGTCTGTCTTCCTTGTAGGGACCTGCCCAGATTATTATAATTATATAGTGGAAGTCATATTTTCATAATTTTTACATGTCAGTGGCTATTTCTTTCATCATCCAGACTGGATTAAGTAGAATTGTTCTAATTCGACTGGTTGGAGGTTTTATTGCAGGAGGGGGTGGGGGTGGAGGTGGTGAAGCAGCAGTGGCTTCTCCCAGCAGTAATGACGAGTTATCACATATTTCTCCTTGTTTATCAGGGTCATTAAGATCAGTGTTTATCTTTTGGTTGTGAACGCTTGATCTTCCCTCTTGTTCAGCACTTTTATCAGCGTATAGTTTGTGCTTATTTATCACAGAATTTCCAGAACTAGAGTCAACAAATTTGTCTTCCTCTCGCTCTTCCATGTGAGGTTCTTTCTCACCAAACTGCTCTCGCAATAGTACAAGCTGTAATAAAAAGAAAAAATTAAAGGGATTAAAGGATCCAAAGTCACAGCTAACAGGACTTACAAAAATTGGCGTTCCAAAATTACAAACCCAATGGCCCATCAGGCTGGAGCTTATCCCAGTTTCTCACTAGCCTGAAACAACTAGGAATATAGTCCATCACAGGGTTATCCCAGGCATTAAATTTGAAGGTACTTATTTGTACACCTGGGTGGAGAGAGGCACTGTGAGAGTAAAGTGTCTTGCCCAAGAACACAACACAATTTCCTGGTTAGGGCTTGAACCAAGATGAATAAAGGGGATAAGTGTCTTATAAAAGAAACTGTGGTGCTGCATCAGTGGGGGTGTTACAAGATAATTCGGTTTCAGTTATCAACCGTGTTGATAATGTGAATCGGCCACCATAAAGAGATTTGGAAGCTGTCTTGAACCAAGACAGTTTGAACCTGAGCAAAGATTACATGTACTGACAATGAGGCAACCACAATTCCATGGCTTATTGAATCATTAGCTGGTAAATACAATGTATGATGATTCAATTATAATTTGCAGTTTACAGTTCTGTACAATACCTGGGAGTTGGTAAATAGACTTGATCTTGCTTTGACCGGGGAGACTTGAGAACAACATTGATAACCAAGGTGTTTATAAAACTCATACTTTTCAGAAGTTGTAAGATAGATGGCCGTGCATCCCAACCTAAAACACCAGAATTAAAACTGTTCATTCAAAATCAAAATTTGAACAGCCAAGTGTCAAAAAGCCTGTATATGACTTACTGAGATGTATATTTTTCTGTCAGCTGCATAAGCTTTTTTCCAAGGCCACATCCTCTCAGTGTCTTTTCTATAAGAACTAGCCAAGAAAAATATATTGATTGAGTTTGTTAGTAATTGGGTTTTATAATCACCTACAAATTTGTAGACACTAAGTTTTAATAAACATGGAGTTCCACTGCTAAAACAGATGGAGCTGATACAGAGATTGAAAACAAAATATTACGTAAAAGATTTTAAATTCAAGTTAGTGTCCACCTCAACTGTGCAGCATCATGATGGATTTTTTGAACGTTTTCAAATGTGCAAATACTGTAAATATACATTAAGTTCTTAGAAGGTTTGTAGTTTTAATTTTTACTTATTATAACGTTGTTATTAGGTCTTTCTTTTATATTATACACGACCCCACAAGCTTCTAGCTTTAAGACTTGTCATGTTAAAATAAAGGCTTTCTATTCTTTTCTATTCTAGACTGAAGTGTTGAATTAATAGCAGGGATTAATGGGCCATTGTTGTGTTCTGGGTACTGGACTGGAAGTAGCTGGCAAATCATTGAGGCTCATATGAAGGAACATCTATTCATTAAAAAAACATTTGAAAAGACTCTTCAAAATTACCCTCAGTTGTAACATGGGCGTAGCCAGGATTTTTCAAAGGGGGGGTCACACTGACTCATACAGAGGGTACCCATCAGATTGTCACCTGAATATTGTAGGTTGTTTGCTTACAAAAAGGCTTACAAAGGGGGGGTCACAGGCACCCCAGGACCCCCCCCCTGGCTACGCCCTTGTGTAAGCTAGACAAGTCTCAGTAGTCCAATACAGAGAATACAAAAATTGTCTGTTCTGGGATTAGTTATCAAATGTGATGCAACCCCACAAAAATTACTTCAGAATCTTTGATTCCAGTTAAATACTAAGTTTATTAATTAACAATGAGGGAGTAGTCAAAAATGTGCTACTAGGTCACTTCAGTTCACTGTTCTGGTTGGAACATTGGTGAAGGGCAAGCTTTTTATTACTTGAATTCCTGGCCCCAGTTGTTCAAAGGCTGGATAACGCTATCCACCAGAAAAATTGCTATCCAGCGGATAGCGTGGTTTGTTTTGTCAATACTTATCCACTGGATAGCGATTTATCCGTTGAATAGGGTTATCCAGCTTTTGAACAACTGGCCCCAGATTGGTTTTCGTCAAGTTACTAAGCTGAGATCTGAGCAGGAGAAAAATTATAACCACCAAAGGCCATACTGGATTTTGCGCCCCTTAGTTTTTATTTTTTGCGTAACTCAACTTTTAATTCTTTGCCTTTAAGTTTAAGAAACATTAATTATTCTGGCCAGGAGTTTTCTTAAGGAAAGCCTTGGATGGTTTTTTACTCATAATTTATATAATTTGCAGTTTTAACAGCTTTTAAATTTAGTGTATTTTTGCCTTAATATGTATCTTATTATAAAAATTCTTCTTCAATTCTTAGTCAACGGGACCCCATTGATAACAGTACCTCGTACTGGAGGGTTATCCTGGATAAATATTTGATTGTTATTATTATTATTATTATTATTATTATTATTCTTCTTCTTCTTCTTCTTCTTCTTCTTCTTCTTCTTCTTCTTCTTCTTCTTTCTTCTTCTTATTCTTATTCTTATTCTTATTCTTATTTTTATTCTTATTCTTATTCTTATTCTTATTCTTAATTTTTCATCACTGATGCTCCCTTTTTGTTTTGGAGAGCAGTTCATAAATGTTAGATAATCATTGTGTTAATAACAATTATAATTATTTTATTTATGATTATCAAGGTTCCCCCATGTTCTTCTGTGAGGCAGTAAGAAGGGCAAAAAAGTTTTACAGCCTTACATTCAGGTTTAAGTATTGATCCTCTCCCAGAGGAGGGGAAATTGACTTTAATATACTAACTAGTAGTAACCACAGGTTAGAAGGTGCGGGCCTGAATACACTTGAAGAGCTTTTGTTTAGATGTTGGCAATAGAGAAGATGGTAATGCGTGGCTTGTTTTGAAAGCGTGACAGAAAATTGGCGTTACTTTCGATTCTCACTAGTTAGCTAATTAAATATTCGATCAAGGAGGAAGAAAGCGCCGGTCGTGGAGGAATGTTTATTTGCTCAAAATTGAGGCAAAATCTTTCAGAGATGCAAGACAGGACATTGTAAGGATACAGAGAGTAATTTGGGACCATTTGCTGGCTTTTAAGGGTGAAATTATCCAGAAGCAAGCTTTATTTTCGCTTCCGTTTCGAACACCGAATAATTCACGCGTTGTTTTAATATATGCTGTCTGTTCTGTTTTTTCTTTCATTCTCTTTTCTACCCCGCCGAGGTCATTTTTTCGTCTAAATCACGTAAGGAAAGCTTGGAATTAATGTTCTCATTCAAGGTTTAGCTCTGAGGCGATAATTCTGTGATTTTTTTACCGAAACGTCGACTTGTGTTTGTTGTGGGCGATCGTGGCTACTTCGTTGAGTCAAGCAATGACACGATCGAGGTGGAAAAAAATTGTAATTATTACATTCTGGTTTTCTTCCATTTCGCTGAAATCTTAACATGATATGATATGTAAGAAATAGATAGTACTTTTGCCGTTGTGTGATAGCTATTAACCCTAAAGTGTTTATCCCTTCGAAGTCAGGGTTTGTGAAGAGATTTTTGTTCGGCCCGTTTTGCGTAATCAGAGATTTTATAAAAGGTCATTTCATTGACGATACAAACGAATATAAATTTACATATGTTTCAAGCTCAAGTTCTAGTGAACAAAAACACACTTTTCACGAGCGCTGGGTTCTAATATTTTTCCGGTGAAGGTTTGAGCCGGAGTAACAGAAGCTTGGATCAACGTACTTTGATCTTCCATGTGACAGAGGTCTACATCCGGTATCCAATGTGACAAACTGTTGTGATTGACACATTTTTCGCATTCTGATCTTTCTTAGTGGTGGAACAAAATTTCAACTTCCGGTTTCAGTGTCCCTGTTATAAATGTGGCGCGCACGCGTAATACAAAATCCGCTGGTCACTGTCAAGATTAGCGTTGCGGGCCTCTCTTGGGCTTGCAATAATTGGTACAGGTGTATGTCAAACTAAGACTAAAAAAAATGCTAAACTGCTCCTGCTCCTTCTTTCCCCCTCAAAAAAATCCTTTATTTTTCAATCCTCACCACATGTCAAAAACACAGCCTGTGGTTTTCCAAGAACCTGGTTAAGTCTGCTGTGACCAATGACTCTTGTATGGTCTTGGTCATCTTTTTGTAAGAGTATGAGTGAGCAGGGAAAGTCATCTGTACCTTCAGCCAAGTATTGAAGTCTGAAGTAAGGAATACATTATAAACATATTGAATTAGCAGAATTATATATCAATCAAATAGCGGCATTAACAACCCTGTGAGGCATAACCCAGACTTTCGAAAAGTTGATGTCCCTTGGGAGGCAGGATACCGGTTCAAACATTTTAACATGACATAAAGGAACGCACTGCATCTGCATTAATGTCTAGAATTTTTCATGGTCAATTTTAGGAAAATTAAATCTCAGAGCCTTCATTACCTGCAGCTTTGATCCTGACCTAGTAAATATCCCCATAAATGATGTAAAATAAAATAGAGAGCAATATGTCACCAAATCAAGGTTTACCACTGGTTGCCTCACTCTACCATGAAAAATATGCCACCTTGTGTTTTTGTCTGCAATATAACCATAAACATGTACATCTCCAGCTAAATTTTATTACAGTACCTAGGAGATTAAAATAACTGACTAAAGTATTATAATTTATGGATATCGAGGCAAACAGAAAACTCATAGCCAGTGAATTGCAGAAACGTGAGAGGACTGGGATGAGTTTCTTATATTGATTAGATTGAAAATCTAACCATTTCAGCTGAAATATTACTGAATGAAAAGCTACCCAGCCAAGTTTAAGAGTTTTCAGCGGAAAATTGTTCAAAT
The DNA here is from genome assembly GCA_019787425.1 of Platygyra sinensis. NCBI lineage: Eukaryota > Metazoa > Cnidaria > Anthozoa > Scleractinia > Merulinidae > Platygyra > Platygyra sinensis. The sequence continues at coordinate 5,872 of JAHPZR010052382.1, forward strand.
GGGAGCCTCGCAAAAGTTGCAAAATTCCATACAAATCCTTATAATTTTGTGGCTTGTCTACCCAATCATGAATCCATAAAAACTCTCTATTTTAGGTGATATTTGAAGAGCTCCCATTTTGCCAATTTTTGTCCTCTAAATTCTTCTATTCTTGGTAAAGACTCTCAAACTTAGTTGATTTTTCATTTGAAAACGGAAAACAACCATACTCTTTCTCAGTCCTCTCACGTTTCTGCAACTGCCTATGGAAATTCCAGGGGGTGGGGGAGTACCATGAAGCCCCCTAGAAGGGAAAATCCTGGGGGTGGGGGATCAAATTGGGAAAAAAACCTCTGTGGTGTATGAATATTTTCTGAAACCACACCTTACCATATCAAATACCCAGAGGGGTTGCCCAGTGAGACTTGAAGCTTCGTATGAACTGATATTTTATTAGGTCTTACTAGCAATCTTGAACATGACATGCTCAGAGTGGACATGACGTGAGTAGTGATAAGCTTAAAACATAGTGATATAAAAAGAAAAGGTTTTACCTCCCAGCAAGACTCTTCTTCCATTGAGAATTTAAAAGGATCGCCGTCTCTTCCAGGAATCCAGGATGCTTTCGCAGTGGAGCAAATGACAAATCTAATTTGCCTGTCATGTTCACTTCCATCCGCCATGTTGGATTCCTGCACCCTAAATAGACTGGGAACTAGCCTTTGATCACCAGTTCCAGTTCCCAGACTTGTTTATACCGGCCCGCTTGGCGTTCCGTGCGGTTCTTTACTGTTGTCATTAGAACAATAAATCATGTCTGCAGTAAAAGAAAGACCAGAACCATTATCAGGAAAGGATGAAGGGTACGTTTGTTAGGCCTGGAATTCTTATGTACCAAGTTTCTTCTCCTTTGAATTTGTACAATGATCTGAGTCAGTCAGTGTCACGCACGGGTTGGCATAGCTCAAGAGAAGTTCCTTGAACACATGTTCTTTGATACCCTCCTTGTTCATGGACAGTTGCATTTTGTCCAGAACTGTTGATCAATGCAAAGTGAATATAATATAAGAATCTCAGGAGATCAAAACGCATCTATATTCTGTCAGTGGTGTACAACACGCCTCATTATACATAACACTATCACGTGACCTAGATCTATATATTATTATAATAACAACAATAATAATGATAATGATAATGACACTAGGGAAGTGGATGAATAATAAACATAAACCCCTAATTATTTCATGGCTACCACTGCCCAGTGAAAAATTCTTGGGATCTATCTCTTATACAATGAAAAAAGAAATGACGAACTAAACTGGATATGTGGAGTTCAAGAGACCTGAGGATATTCGGAAGAGCAATGACACTAAGTCTTGGGTCTATCACCATTAGTTTATTCGGTCTCAAATCTTACACAGTCCTATGCAGTAATAAAAGCACCAATATGAGTACTCCCCCTTCCCTCCAGTCTCTCACCCATTAGGGGGTCAAAAATCCATTTCTTTGTTTGTAGTAGCACACAAAAGGCTCATATGATGGTTGACACTGAAGTGGCGGCTTCCTTTAAAAGTGTTGCACTCTAGAGGTACCATACTAACTATCACCTGAAGTTTGTTCAAAAGCACCGTCTCGGGCAGCAAAATGTAGGGCCAAGTCCTTCATGATTAAAGTGCCTCCATTTGGCGAAGTCGTTTTACTGGCTAATCGTGCTAGGTGGTTTCCTAGTCCCTCCATGGTGGGACTAGGATTCCTCCTAGCACGATTATCCAAGTAAAAATTGACTCTCCATATGGTGCTTTTTTAAGCTTGGCCTACTTTTGCTGCCCGAATGTTTTTGAACAACTTCAGGTGTAGTAGTATGGTACCTCTTAGAGTGCAACACTTTTAAAGGAAGCCGCCACTTCAGTGTCAACCATCATATGAGCCTTTTGTGTGCTACTACAAACAAAGAAATGGATTTTTGACCCCCTAATGGGTGAGAGACTGGAGGGAAGGGGGAGTACTCATATTGGTGCTTTTATTACTGCATAGGACTGTGTAAGATTTGAGACCGAATAAACTAATGGTGATAGACCCAAGACTTAGTGTCATTGCTCTTCCGAATATCCTCAGGTCTCTTGAACTCCACATATCCAGTTTAGTTCGTCATTTCTTTTTTCATTGTATAAGAGATAGATCCCAAGAATTTTTCACTGGGCAGTGGTAGCCATGAAATAATTAGGGGTTTATGTTTATTATTCATCCACTTCCCTAGTGTCATTATCATTATCATTATTATTGTTGTTATTATAATAATATATAGATCTAGGTCACGTGATAGTGTTATGTATAATGAGGCGTGTTGTACACCACTGACAGAATATAGATGCGTTTTGATCTCCTGAGATTCTTATATTATATTCACTTTGCATTGATCAACAGTTCTGGACAAAATGCAACTGTCCATGAACAAGGAGGGTATCAAAGAACATGTGTTCAAGGAACTTCTCTTGAGCTATGCCAACCCGTGCGTGACACTGACTGACTCAGATCATTGTACAAATTCAAAGGAGAAGAAACTTGGTACATAAGAATTCCAGGCCTAACAAACGTACCCTTCATCCTTTCCTGATAATGGTTCTGGTCTTTCTTTTACTGCAGACATGATTTATTGTTCTAATGACAACAGTAAAGAACCGCACGGAACGCCAAGCGGGCCGGTATAAACAAGTCTGGGAACTGGAACTGGTGATCAAAGGCTAGTTCCCAGTCTATTTAGGGTGCAGGAATCCAACATGGCGGATGGAAGTGAACATGACAGGCAAATTAGATTTGTCATTTGCTCCACTGCGAAAGCATCCTGGATTCCTGGAAGAGACGGCGATCCTTTTAAATTCTCAATGGAAGAAGAGTCTTGCTGGGAGGTAAAACCTTTTCTTTTTATATCACTATGTTTTAAGCTTATCACTACTCACGTCATGTCCACTCTGAGCATGTCATGTTCAAGATTGCTAGTAAGACCTAATAAAATATCAGTTCATACGAAGCTTCAAGTCTCACTGGGCAACCCCTCTGGGTATTTGATATGGTAAGGTGTGGTTTCAGAAAATATTCATACACCACAGAGGTTTTTTTCCCAATTTGATCCCCCACCCCCAGGATTTTCCCTTCTAGGGGGCTTCATGGTACTCCCCCACCCCTGGAATTTCCATAGGCAGTTGCAGAAACGTGAGAGGACTGAGAAAGAGTATGGTTGTTTTCCGTTTTCAAATGAAAAATCAACTAAGTTTGAGAGTCTTTACCAAGAATAGAAGAATTTAGAGGACAAAAATTGGCAAAATGGGAGCTCTTCAAATATCACCTAAAATAGAGAGTTTTTATGGATTCATGATTGGGTAGACAAGCCACAAAATTATAAGGATTTGTATGGAATTTTGCAACTTTTGCGAGGCTCCCATTTGAACAATTTTCCGCTGAAAACTCTTAAACTTGGCTGGGTAGCTTTTCATTCAGTAATATTTCAGCTGAAATGGTTAGATTTTCAATCTAATCAATATAAGAAACTCATCCCAGTCCTCTCACGTTTCTGCAATTCACTGGCTATGAGTTTTCTGTTTGCCTCGATATCCATAAATTATAATACTTTAGTCAGTTATTTTAATCTCCTAGGTACTGTAATAAAATTTAGCTGGAGATGTACATGTTTATGGTTATATTGCAGACAAAAACACAAGGTGGCATATTTTTCATGGTAGAGTGAGGCAACCAGTGGTAAACCTTGATTTGGTGACATATTGCTCTCTATTTTATTTTACATCATTTATGGGGATATTTACTAGGTCAGGATCAAAGCTGCAGGTAATGAAGGCTCTGAGATTTAATTTTCCTAAAATTGACCATGAAAAATTCTAGACATTAATGCAGATGCAGTGCGTTCCTTTATGTCATGTTAAAATGTTTGAACCGGTATCCTGCCTCCCAAGGGACATCAACTTTTCGAAAGTCTGGGTTATGCCTCACAGGGTTGTTAATGCCGCTATTTGATTGATATATAATTCTGCTAATTCAATATGTTTATAATGTATTCCTTACTTCAGACTTCAATACTTGGCTGAAGGTACAGATGACTTTCCCTGCTCACTCATACTCTTACAAAAAGATGACCAAGACCATACAAGAGTCATTGGTCACAGCAGACTTAACCAGGTTCTTGGAAAACCACAGGCTGTGTTTTTGACATGTGGTGAGGATTGAAAAATAAAGGATTTTTTTGAGGGGGAAAGAAGGAGCAGGAGCAGTTTAGCATTTTTTTTAGTCTTAGTTTGACATACACCTGTACCAATTATTGCAAGCCCAAGAGAGGCCCGCAACGCTAATCTTGACAGTGACCAGCGGATTTTGTATTACGCGTGCGCGCCACATTTATAACAGGGACACTGAAACCGGAAGTTGAAATTTTGTTCCACCACTAAGAACGATCAGAATGCGAAAAATGTGTCAATCACAACAGTTTGTCACATTGGATACCGGATGTAGACCTCTGTCACATGGAAGATCAAAGTACGTTGATCCAAGCTTCTGTTACTCCGGCTCAAACCTTCGCCGGAAAAATATTAAAACCCAGCGCTCGTGAAAAGTGTGTTTTGTTCACTAGAACTTGAGCTTGAAACATATGTAAATTTATATTCGTTTGTATCGTCAATGAAATGACCTTTTATAAAATCTCTGATTACGCAAAACGGGCCGAACAAAAATCTCTTCACAAACCCTGACTTCGAAGGGATAAACACTTTAGGGTTAATAGCTATCACACATCGGCAAAAGTACTATCTATTTCTTAACAATCCAGCCATATCATGTTAAGATTTCAGCGAAATGGAAGAAAACCAGAATGTAATAATTACAATTTTTTTTTCACCTCGATCGCGTCATTGCTTGACTCAACGAAGTAGCCACGGTCGCCCACAACAACACAAGCCGACGTTTGGGTAAAAAAATCACAGAATTATTGCCTCAGAGCTAAACCTTGAATGAGAACATTAATTCCAAGCTTTCCTTACGTGATTTAGACGAAAAAATGACCTCGGCGGGGTAGAAAAGAGAACGAAAGAAAAAACAGAACAGACAGCATATATTAAAACAACGCGTGAATTATTCGGTGTTCGAAACGGAAGCGAAAATAAAGCTTGCTTCTGGATAATTTCACCCTTAAAAGCCAGCAAATGGTCCCAAATTACTCTCTGTATCCTTACAATGTCCTGTCTTGCATCTCTGAAAGATTTTGCCTCAATTTTGAGCAAATAAACATTCCTCCGCGACCGGCGCCTTCTTCCTTCCTTGATCGAATATTTAATTAGCTAACTAGTGAGAATCGAAAGTAACGCCAATTTTCTGTCACGCTTTCAAAACAAGGCACGCATTACCATCTTCTCTATTGCCAACATCTAAACAAAAGCTCTTCAAGTGCATTCAGGCCCGCACTTTCTAACCTGTGGTTACTACTAGTTAGTATATTAAAGTCAATTTCCCCTCCTCTGGGAGAGGATCAATACTTAAACCTGAATGTAAGGCTGTAAAACTTTTTTGCCCTTCTTACTGCCTCACAGAAGAACATGGGGGAACCTTGATAATCATAAATAAAATAATTATAATTGTTATTAACACAATGATTATCTAACATTTATGAACTGCTCTCCAAAACAAAAAGGGAGCATCAGTGATGAAAAATTAAGAATAAGAATAAGAATAAGAATAAGAATAAAAATAAGAATAAGAATAAGAATAAGAATAAGAAGAAGAAAGAAGAAGAAGAAGAAGAAGAAGAAGAAGAAGAAGAAGAAGAAGAAGAAGAATAATAATAATAATAATAATAATAATAATAACAATCAAATATTTATCCAGGATAACCCTCCAGTACGAGGTACTGTTATCAATGGGGTCCCGTTGACTAAGAATTGAAGAAGAATTTTTATAATAAGATACATATTAAGGCAAAAATACACTAAATTAAAAGCTGTTAAAACTGCAAATTATATAAATTATGAGTAAAAACCATCCAAGGCTTTCCTTAAGAAAACTCCTGGCCAGAATAATTAATGTTTCTTAAACTTAAAGGCAAAGAATTAAAAGTTGAGTTACGCAAAAAATAAAAACTAAGGGGCGCAAAATCCAGTATGGCCTTTGGTGGTTATAATTTTTCTCCTGCTCAGATCTCAGCTTAGTAACTTGACGAAAACCAATCTGGGGCCAGTTGTTCAAAAGCTGGATAACCCTATTCAACGGATAAATCGCTATCCAGTGGATAAGTATTGACAAAACAAACCACGCTATCCGCTGGATAGCAATTTTTCTGGTGGATAGCGTTATCCAGCCTTTGAACAACTGGGGCCAGGAATTCAAGTAATAAAAAGCTTGCCCTTCACCAATGTTCCAACCAGAACAGTGAACTGAAGTGACCTAGTAGCACATTTTTGACTACTCCCTCATTGTTAATTAATAAACTTAGTATTTAACTGGAATCAAAGATTCTGAAGTAATTTTTGTGGGGTTGCATCACATTTGATAACTAATCCCAGAACAGACAATTTTTGTATTCTCTGTATTGGACTACTGAGACTTGTCTAGCTTACACAAGGGCGTAGCCAGGGGGGGGGTCCTGGGGTGCCTGTGACCCCCCCTTTGTAAGCCTTTTTGTAAGCAAACAACCTACAATATTCAGGTGACAATCTGATGGGTACCCTCTGTATGAGTCAGTGTGACCCCCCCTTTGAAAAATCCTGGCTACGCCCATGTTACAACTGAGGGTAATTTTGAAGAGTCTTTTCAAATGTTTTTTTAATGAATAGATGTTCCTTCATATGAGCCTCAATGATTTGCCAGCTACTTCCAGTCCAGTACCCAGAACACAACAATGGCCCATTAATCCCTGCTATTAATTCAACACTTCAGTCTAGAATAGAAAAGAATAGAAAGCCTTTATTTTAACATGACAAGTCTTAAAGCTAGAAGCTTGTGGGGTCGTGTATAATATAAAAGAAAGACCTAATAACAACGTTATAATAAGTAAAAATTAAAACTACAAACCTTCTAAGAACTTAATGTATATTTACAGTATTTGCACATTTGAAAACGTTCAAAAAATCCATCATGATGCTGCACAGTTGAGGTGGACACTAACTTGAATTTAAAATCTTTTACGTAATATTTTGTTTTCAATCTCTGTATCAGCTCCATCTGTTTTAGCAGTGGAACTCCATGTTTATTAAAACTTAGTGTCTACAAATTTGTAGGTGATTATAAAACCCAATTACTAACAAACTCAATCAATATATTTTTCTTGGCTAGTTCTTATAGAAAAGACACTGAGAGGATGTGGCCTTGGAAAAAAGCTTATGCAGCTGACAGAAAAATATACATCTCAGTAAGTCATATACAGGCTTTTTGACACTTGGCTGTTCAAATTTTGATTTTGAATGAACAGTTTTAATTCTGGTGTTTTAGGTTGGGATGCACGGCCATCTATCTTACAACTTCTGAAAAGTATGAGTTTTATAAACACCTTGGTTATCAATGTTGTTCTCAAGTCTCCCCGGTCAAAGCAAGATCAAGTCTATTTACCAACTCCCAGGTATTGTACAGAACTGTAAACTGCAAATTATAATTGAATCATCATACATTGTATTTACCAGCTAATGATTCAATAAGCCATGGAATTGTGGTTGCCTCATTGTCAGTACATGTAATCTTTGCTCAGGTTCAAACTGTCTTGGTTCAAGACAGCTTCCAAATCTCTTTATGGTGGCCGATTCACATTATCAACACGGTTGATAACTGAAACCGAATTATCTTGTAACACCCCCACTGATGCAGCACCACAGTTTCTTTTATAAGACACTTATCCCCTTTATTCATCTTGGTTCAAGCCCTAACCAGGAAATTGTGTTGTGTTCTTGGGCAAGACACTTTACTCTCACAGTGCCTCTCTCCACCCAGGTGTACAAATAAGTACCTTCAAATTTAATGCCTGGGATAACCCTGTGATGGACTATATTCCTAGTTGTTTCAGGCTAGTGAGAAACTGGGATAAGCTCCAGCCTGATGGGCCATTGGGTTTGTAATTTTGGAACGCCAATTTTTGTAAGTCCTGTTAGCTGTGACTTTGGATCCTTTAATCCCTTTAATTTTTTCTTTTTATTACAGCTTGTACTATTGCGAGAGCAGTTTGGTGAGAAAGAACCTCACATGGAAGAGCGAGAGGAAGACAAATTTGTTGACTCTAGTTCTGGAAATTCTGTGATAAATAAGCACAAACTATACGCTGATAAAAGTGCTGAACAAGAGGGAAGATCAAGCGTTCACAACCAAAAGATAAACACTGATCTTAATGACCCTGATAAACAAGGAGAAATATGTGATAACTCGTCATTACTGCTGGGAGAAGCCACTGCTGCTTCACCACCTCCACCCCCACCCCCTCCTGCAATAAAACCTCCAACCAGTCGAATTAGAACAATTCTACTTAATCCAGTCTGGATGATGAAAGAAATAGCCACTGACATGTAAAAATTATGAAAATATGACTTCCACTATATAATTATAATAATCTGGGCAGGTCCCTACAAGGAAGACAGACAGAAACTTACCTTGCAAGAGTTTCATCATTGGTATATTTAGCAACATTTGAACAGCAGAGGAAATCAATCACGATTGCCCCTTATCTTTGTCTGCTAAAGTAAAAACCTGTGTGTAAGAACCTAGTGGTTTAAGAAACTACTGGCAGAAATTTCCCATTTTTATACCCCAAAATATAAGAACCTGTTTCGCCAAGCAAAATTTATTGGGCTCTTATATGTGAGTTGTGGGATATTTTCATATTAAGCATTTTTAACTCAGAAGTATAACTTTGGTGACTTTATAGTGTATATAAGCAAAGAGAATTTACATTTTGATGATTATAGTAAACAAATTGTTTCCCTTTTTAGATTCATTGTGATGTGTTCTAACGGTAATCACTGAGTAATTGAAAACGTGTTCTCTTTGTTTCTATCAAGGTATAGAAACACTCGTGAAAGTTTGAGAGAACTTGAAAAAGAACTTGAAAAAACTTGAAAAAGATGTGGAAACACTCACCTGCAGTTCGTGCTCCCACAGCATTTCTTGTTCTCCTAAACTTCCACTTGTGTTTCTACAACTTGATAGAAACACGGTACATGTTTTCTATTTCTTAAATAATGCATAATGAATACTAATTAGCCTGTGGGCAAGCTCACCTTTGAGTCACGCATGCGAGCAGTGAAGAGCTACTCCGTGTGCACTTGTGCTTGTACTGGTGAGCCTGCTCACAGGTCAACTATTTACAAACGAGAATATTTAAAGCTGTGGTAAAGGTAAAGTCTGCATACGAGCCAAGTGGCCCATCAGGCCGGAGCTTATCCCGGTTTCCTTAGCATGAAGCGACTGAGAGTATTTCTACTCTCCCCTGGATGGGATGCTAGTCCATCGCAGGGTTACCCCCCAGCATTAAATTCGCCGGTACCCATTTATACACCTGGGTGGAGAGGAGCACTGTGAGAGTAAAGTGTCTTGCCCAAGAACACAACACAATGTCCCCGGCCAGGGCTCGAACCCGGACCACTCGATCCGGAGACAAGAGCACTAACCATGAGGCCACTGCGCCTCCCACAAAGCTGTGGAGTCGCATATAAAGCAACAAGAAACATAACACAGTTGTTATTAATCATAGAATAAGGTTTTAGAATCCTGTTTCTGTAAAATTTCAATATTAAGGGGACAGTTTATTTAATATGACAAGGGGGGGACGAAGATTTTGAAACTCAAAGCTTGAAATTTTAGCGCCCCCTTGCTAGCGGTTCAATTTTTTAGGAGCCCCTCCCCCCCTTTGGTAGTAAAAATTTCAGAGCCCCTCTCCTAGCCCAACAATTTTTTCAGAGCCCTCCTTCGGGTGTGTAAAAATTTTTAGAGCCCCCCCCCCCTCAATATCTTCATTCCCCCCCTTGTCATATTAAAATTATGAACTTTCTCTTACCCCTTCAATTTGGTTTCATTGTTAGCAATTAGTCAATTAAAGCGGGGGTCCACATGAAAGCCTTATTTTGGCTGGGTATTATGTTTTTAATGCAAATATCTTGTTTACGTTTCAAGCAATCTAGAATCTCTATGCTCATTTCACATATCTATGTTTTGGGTCCTTTTTGTAAATTTTTGGGGGATTTTTAGGCATATTTGGAGATAAATAGTTTTTCTCAAACGATTAGTAAAATTATGGAAATAGGAAATTTTGAAGATTTGGTGATGTTTTAAAATTAGAGTTTGAAGTTAAAAATTGGTAGATACACTCCAAACAGTTGCCCAACAACCTGGGGTGCCATTGGTGCTGTCGGGCAACTGTCTGGTGGTGTTCCCTTTCAACCTCTCTTTAAACTTACCAAAATTTCACTTAAATTCACGTGTACCCCTGCCTTAACCCAAGGAACTACCAAACTTAAAGTCAACCATGTTATAAAATCACTACAAAATTTCTAATATTAGAGTTGTTGGCTAACTGTACATAGTCCTGGCATGCCCAATTAATGAAAATCAATCATTGGAAGGCAATCAATATTATTGATTTTTATATCACAATTACCACACGATTTATACCACAATTAATCAATGAAAATTGATACTCACAATTGAAAATTTGTTGTAATAATCCTGTAAGTAATGCACTTATCAATTGTTTTAACTGCATGTTTTGGACGGCAATCCGCTCATGTGTTGGAGTTTCCCCATTAAGGGAAAAGGCTAAAAGCCTTGTATGAGCTTTTAAATGTGCTCTAAACATTTGTGTATTAATTGTGTGCATAAAACTGATTATGGTTGGGCAGTGGTTCGATCTGCCTATCCTGTACTTTGGTTCCGTGATGCATACAGGTGTCCTTGACATACCTGTGTAACATCTATGTTTTGGTCTATTATCATATTTGGCTAAATTTGTACACTAAAGAAGTAGAAAATTTGAACTAAATGTTATTAGTAAATTCTCAGCTCCGACTATTGCATTTCTAGCTTTTTGATTGGCTAAAAAACTCCGACTATGAGCCAATAGTCGGAGTTTTACGTCATATGGAAAATAGTGCGCCAAGTTTAAAATTTTTCTCTTTGTAAAATTGTGGAAAAAAGAATCGGCGGCAAAACCCGGTTTGAGAATTTACTAAAACAATTATTCCATTCGCCCTTGTTGGATATGAAGTGATTATAACCAACTCGCGCTTCGCGCTTGTTGGTTATTTTATCACTTCATATCCAACGCGGGCTCATGGAATAATTGTTATATATTCAGTCAGGGAACAACATAGGTTTCCCCACCGAGGTGGGGGTTTACCAGTCAATATGCCCCAGTAGGGTGGGGGTTTGTTTAGATTTGTAATGATGTCAAGTAAAATCCCCACCTTGGCCCGGGGTGGGTGGGAGGGGGGGTTGGGATTTCAGGGATTTCGGGGTCGGGGAGTTGCTGTGAGGGTGGATTTACTGTGACAACAGGAGAATCATTTATCGATTTTATCTTGGAAATCAGTAGCTGTAAAGAGGCATTCTTGGTGGATAACAATAGACTGTAGTGTAACATGTTACATGAGCTGTTACATGTTGTAATCTTGTAGTCAGTCAAAAGAAAATTGGCTCAGGCAATCGAAAATCTCTTTTGAATTCCTCTGCTTTCATCATGAACAGAGCAAATCTCTTGTACATATTTATCATATGATGCCTATCACAAGGAATTTGAATCTCATTAGCGTCCAGTCCTGGACATATCTGTTTTCCAAGAGTGGAAAACCACCGGTTCCTCGCATGCATTATGCGCGAGGGATTCTAAACACCGAGATTCCTCGCGCAAAATCGCGCGACCGGATGTGCTAGTATAGTACCGTACTAGAATAGATCGTGCAAGTTGCCACCCGCACATACTCATGCACGTACGCATCAGTGAATCGATAAAAACATTTTGTTGGGTTAGTTTCAAAACGTTTTTGAAAATTGAAATGTGTCATATTCCGTAATTTCATCCCTTCTATTTTTGGATGAACACTGAATGAATTGAAAGCACACTTCAAAACCGAAAATACATCTATATTTTCCCCACTGCATTTCCTGTGAACGCACAAGCGCACGCAAACAGTTTATGACGTAACCTCTTGACGTCACATCAATTATTAAGCCAGCTCGTGATTGGACTAATTTCCCGCCTTCTCGAAAGATGATTGGCTGAAAACTTGATTAGAACCGGTTTTTCTCGCTTGACCAGTTAGGTGTTCCCTACGTATCTCAAACGTTTGTTGCGTTGCCTCAGTGTTTGGGGCATCCTTCGTGTCGTGTGGAAGTAAGTAGTTTCGTTCTGTAGTTTTATGCTTGCTTCTCCCCTTATTGCCTAATCTAACGTGGGAAATTGCTAAGAAATCCTTCGTGGATAAGGTTTTCCCTGGCCCAGACGTCAGTACAGTTGATTTCTTCACGTCGATTCAAGAGCGTCTTGTTTCAACGGGTATTGTTCTCGCGTCTCTCTTGGTTGTGTAGTTTGGCCTTGCCGTGTTGCTACCTGTATTTTCTGTTAAAATTCAGATTTAAAAGAACTGCTTCTTTAAACGGGTAGTTTTGAGATACATCACAAGACTGAAAGTGACAGTTTTACGAGGAAATTTGGTCTAGATAGATCTTCAGTTGACCATTGTTAAGCGTTGGCAGAACTTAATCCGTTGTAGTGCGTGGGGATATTAAATCTGTTTGCCTGTTTTATTCGCGACTTAGCATGCACAGCCGTCCAAGTTTAAAGGCAAAACGTGGAAAGCACTTATTTTACACAGATAAAGAACTCTGGTCTTTACTAACGACGTCCTTGGAGAAGAGAAGAGCCAACAAAAGGAAAAAGGATCCAGACATGCTTCGGAACGCGGTGTTGGAACTAACAGTTCAGAGACTGAACGAAGAGATTACGGAGAGATGTATGAACAAAGCGAAACGTCGAAAACTAGAGGATTCGTACGAATGGCAAGAATCTCCAGATGGACTTGGATGGAACATGACTGCATCGTATCAAGATGACGATGATCTGTTAGGTATAGACGACTTCTTTCAGAAACTAAGTACTAGTTGTAGAACACGGAATAGTATTTCTGAATAGTTGGGTAATGTCGAAGTAACTGGAGACGACAACAAGCGACAAATCTGTAGGTTTCATATCAAGGAACAAGAATATTTGAATCATTTTTTTATGACTAGTGACTTTGCTTAGTTTTTGAAGCTTGGGTCTTTAGTAGTGCAAACTGGTAAAATATTGCATAATCTAGTTAGGAAAGGAAATTTTGCAGATGTTTTTCGTATGTTTACAGAAAATTATTTTTATTGTAAATATTTTTATTTATTACAAAATTTGTAAATAAAGGTGTCTTTGAATAACACACTGGTGAAAAAGGCTTTGTAGATCTTTTAATCATGTGTTGATTGCTTTCACAGTCACAGGTTGAACTTATTTTCCTCAGCTGATGTTCTGGCTGTATCATCACTTGCCATAAAGTACATCTAAAGCGCCTTCCAGAAGGTATTGATAACACAGTACACAAATAAGTCCCCAGTTTGAAAAGAACCTTGTAAGAGGCTTTTTATAAAAAGATGCTCAGTACTGCATTATGCGAAGTCACCCTGAAAATTTAGCTAATTATGCACTGAAACCAAGGGCTCAGTCCCCAGATTCTTGGTAGTGTTATGAACAAAGTTAGTAAATTTTGGTAGAGGAATGGTCAAACACCCCTTGAAGGTTGTGGTGACTTGCAAAGGCTTGTCAACTCAGTTTTGGCAGGACTAAGAGATACAGAATTTAAAGGGCAACATATTGCATTTCATTTGATTTAAATGCAAATCATTTCTTTTAAGCCTGATGCAAGGTTGATGGCGACTGGTGGCTACCACATCGCCAAGGGTGGAAGGATTACCAGCAGATTGGATGAAGATCTCTGAAGTCAATTGGTAAATGCTAAGCATTTGCCTAGTAGTAAATACTCTTGTGTTTATTCGAATGACTTAAGAATGAGTTGGTTGTACTGTGGATAGATTCAAGGAACATTGAGTATTGTTTTTGCTAACTTTATAGTTCATCTGGATATCCTCAAGAGAAGCTTTCATTGGAGGATTAGGTCTTGAAGACTAGCATAAAGGCCAGCCTTAAGGCTTGTTATATAGTTAATAGGTGCAGTTTTCCATAGATTTAGTTTATAGAAAGTAACTTTGATGAAAAATAAAGAAATAGTTGGGTGGGAGGAGTAAATGCTAAGCCCATGTGGGTCTAAAATTAATAATCCAGAATGTTTTACTTTGACACTGCTGCATATATGTCTTGGATCTTAGTAGTTATGTTAGGTCTTTGCAACATTTGTTCCTTTGGTTTGATTAAAGCAACTAAGAAGGAAACTACCAAGCAAGTGAAATTCAAGTCACTTGGCCTTGTGAGAGATTAAGGCAAGCATGTCACTCGCTACCATAGAGATAACATTGATAGCTTTTTAAGCAATGGTGAAAAGAAGTGGAAACTATGCCAGGCAATATCAAGGTGTTGAACTGTGACCAGGAGAGGCCTAGAAATAGTGGTTTCCCGAGCTAGGAACTGCATGTGCATAAGAAATTTGAAGTAACTGGGTATGTGGAGACATTTTGACCTTCTGTTTTTGCGATCAACATCCAGATGTCTTTCTTTGATTTCATTTTGGAGGATGTGGTGTACAAAATATTTTGCAGGTATTAATATCGTTCTTACACAAGCCGCATAAGCAACTGGAAATGGATCACAGGTATAATAGCCACTTGTGAGCTTGGAGACCCACTGTTGTCTTAATCAATTACCAGTTAGAGGCATTTAATTAAGAGCTGGATTGTAGCTCTGTAATAATTTAGTGTAATTGGATAGGGTTGTGTTTTGTTTCTTTATCATTATGCAGTCAAAGTAAACTTGCAGTCCAAGCCAGAGAGAATTATGATCCTAGTGGATCTTGGCGAATAGCTAGAGGCCATCAGCTATCTAAAGGAAGCTGGAAACAAGTGATGTAAGCTATCTCTTCCAAGTGCAGCATTTTGTAGTTCTGCTCAGTGTTTGACTAATGTAGGATAACATAAACTTCTGCAATGTGTGTTGGTTGCTATTAAAGTGTTTCAGCCATGGAACTTCAGTCATCCTGGAATGATGCTTCACAGCTGTGAGTGTTTTGTCTGGTGTCAAGTTAATAAAGTGTCTTTAGATTGCACCATTCATCTGACTACAAAACTGGCCGTACATTCTTTTGCTTCATGGTTTTGACTCCCAAGAGCATCTGGTAGTGTTCTTTGCCTTCACTCTGTTAAGCTAGTCACAGTAGATTATTACATGGTAATGGCAGTGAAAAGTTATCCCCACTTGACAACATTGACAGCCTGTTTGGTATTAACGCTTAATCTGAGACATGAAATATCATGAAATCCCCCTCATCAAGACCATGCGCAAGTTGGGTGATATTAGGAACTTTGTTACAAGTAAAATGACTGTTACCAACAGAGAACACAATATTACAGTATCATCAAAAGCAAGTAACCATGGAGGCCAGTCCATTCAGTAATGTTTCTGGATGAATTTCTTCCTCTGTTGACCAAACCAAAAAAATTATGTTAAGGTTTAAACATCTGCAGTATGGTAGGGTTCTTTCTTAAAAGCAGGTTAAGGATCTCAAACTATTGGTAGGATGTCAACTAAAAGGATTTACAGGTTCTGTGAAGTGTAATTCCACCTTTGACAGACTGAAATCCACACAAGGCACAAAAATTCATGTTCACCAAAATGGCAAGTTGCTTTTTCTTCTAATTTGGAGTTCTTAAAACTTGTAGTTATCCATGGACATGTTTCCCAAAGTGTGCATGATCTGAACCTTTTTCAGTTAGTGGAGCAAGAAGGCCTTGCCAGGATGAGGGTAAAGAATTATTGCCTATGCGATCTCTTGGCAACCCCGATAATAGCAGTACCGTAATGTGGTTGGATAATGCATACTGTGAAGGTAAAATATGCATAGTAAAAGCGCCTTATTGGATTTAAGTTTGATTTCATTGGACTGGTATTGGTTTGGGGTTTGTGTGCTACTTTTCCCCTTGCAGCGTGATAGTGCAAACAAGGAACCAGATATCAGATTGAGGAACAGCTCTTGTTCACCGAAATGGCTAGTAAGATTTTGCGAATTAAAGTGCAAGTCCTGCTAAAAGTGTGCATGTTCTGAAACTTCAGTTTTGCGAAGCGAGCAAGCCGCGCAGAAGCGAGAGTAAAGAGTGATTGCCTGCATGATCAGTTGACTCCACTATTTGCAGTTCTGGCTGATCACCCTGTGCTTACCACTGAGGTAAAATATGCACGTTTTTGATTGGATTAAAATCTGATTTCATTTGGACATATTTGGTTTGGGGTGTGCTACTTTTGCCCTTGCAGTATGACAGCTTTCCAAGCAAGTAATAGTCTAGCAATGACGCTGAAGACCCCTCTGTTCTAGAAGTCTTTGAAACAATTGCACAAATTTAAAATTCTTCTGTCTGCCTCGGTGTGGCTGACTGGAAACCAGTCCATGTACGAAAGTTTGAATCTTTCTTCGTTAAACCAGAAGGAACTTATTCTCGAGTGCCCGCGGCTGGCGTCTCTGGCCCATTGCATTATATTTGGTTGAAAGGTACAATTTCCTTAAGCTTGTTTTGGAAAAAGTATGTGTGTATTGTTACCAATTTATTTCAGAGAAATAATTTGGAAAGTCCAGAAATTGCGAGGTGTTGAAGAAACTCTTTTTCCTGTGATGTTAAGTTGACACTGGATCCCCAACCAAAATCCCAAAGTTGAAATTCCTGTGCAAAGATTTCTTACCTTGTCAAGTGCTGAAACTTCCCATTCTGTCAGGTCAGTTCTCCCTGGTTACATCCATTTGTTAGTTGTTAAGCTTGAACAATAGTTAAGACTGTTTGGTTTCGGAATTTGTGTGAAGCTTTTTCAACAGATCTTTTTGTGCTGGAATTTTGATGAGTTCAGCCTTGGCCTTTTCTGCTTGTTCCACCATTGTTTGGTTTGATACCATAATAGCCAAGCAACACCACTGGAAATATTAAAGCAGCTTTTCCAGCATTTGTTTTGCAACCCAAAAAACATTCTGTTCCAATCCATTGTTGCCAAAGAAGCAGTAAGCTGTACCAGAAAGAAATCCTAGAAAGACTCCACCCAAAAGAGCACATTTCCTGTACGATGTACATGTTTTGTCCTACTTGGAGACTTACAGATGTGCACAAAGAAGATAGAAAACAGGTTTGGAAGTACATGTAGGGCTATTTGATTGACATCTAACAAGTTGAATGCATCCACCAAATGTTGCTATCTTATGGAGATTTGTACAAGTTGAGCAGGAGAAAAGTGATACCTCAGGCAAGTTACATCTGGGCACTAAAAAATTTGTTCAAAGAGGGATAAAAATTCCTGAACAATTTGTGTGGGTGTTGATCTGTCCGTGTATTCACAAGATTATCCTTGTAGAAGAAATATTTGGTAGTGGTGTATTTGCTTAGAATTTGTCCATTAGGTGCATATGTGCTGCAAGAAGCTTTTCCAGGAATGTAGAGCAAGTCAACGGCAACTTTGCAGAGCCATTTTGTGCAGATTCAAGAATTTTAATTGGAGGCCACTCTAAAGCAGCATTCTTGGTATCTTCAAAGGTGCTTTTCTAATGCAGAAGAAATCAGTAGCAGTCCAAAAGAATGAATTTGCTACCAAGTAGTGCAAGTGTTATTGTTGTGTGTCAGCTGTCAGTGTATTGGAATCTAACAACCAGATATCCTGTCTTGCAAAAGAGTCATTCCGGCCATTCGCAGGTGGTAAGCCACGCTAAGCTGTAGTGCATGTCATGGAAAAATTTTAGTGGTTGGAACAAGCGCAATCTTCCAAGTTCTTCAAAAATGGAAAAAGTATGAGCAACTGATGTGGTATCAATTTAATGTCTTGTGTTTTAAGTGGTACTGTGTGAAATGTTTTGTTTTTCGTATCATCTGCAAGTATATCTTCATTTAAATTTGTCTGGAAAATATGTGCTTTTGAAAGATTTTTGCAGGAAAATGTGTTAAGCTGGAAACAACTGATTCTCGGGATATGGTAGTGTCACATTCTGTAAATTTTCAAGCAAGATTATTCTTGGAGCATCCTTTCTTCAGCAACTTTCTCAGAATCTATCTAAAAACCAGTCCCAAGGTCATCTGTTAGATTAAAGTTCAAGTCATCTGGGCTTAC
This sequence comes from Platygyra sinensis, assembly GCA_019787425.1. NCBI lineage: Eukaryota > Metazoa > Cnidaria > Anthozoa > Scleractinia > Merulinidae > Platygyra > Platygyra sinensis. The sequence goes on from JAHPZR010052382.1 coordinate 24,149, forward strand.
TGTAGAGTTAAAACTTTAGAGGTAAACCATATTTCCAGTACTAAAGCACTATGGGTATGTGGATCATCAACCTGTGGCCAGTATTTTGCTGAAGAAGGATCAGTTAGATGGTTTGGCTCTAGGCTGACATGTATCACTTCTCCAGATTCCTGCATAAAGTTTTCCAGATCTCATGTTTTGCCATCTGTGGTTAATTTGGTTGGGACAAGAAAAGTTTTGATTCCTCCTTTGGAAAGTCGTGCAAAACTTGGAAGTGGTACAGACCATTTGATGACATAGGGTAGTGAGTACTAATTATCAATACAAGGGTTTTCCAGAGATGCAATGTCTGCAAGTTAAACTTCACCGTGATATTTTTTGATGAATGTTGTTCATCCTTTTCTCAGAATTTTGTAAGTCTTGTGTGTAGAAAATGCATATGGTTTTTTTGGAAGTCTTTTTCAGGAGTTAAATTTGGCGAGCTCAACAGCAGTCTCCATATGTTAAATTGCAAGTAAGATTCAAAAGTGGCGCTCTTTCCATCTAGCAGATTTCTGAACATCTGCAGGCTAGGAACCCAAAATATGCCAAGTAGCCACCCAGAAGTCCAGCCTAAGTAAAGCTTCTCTATCGACTAAAGAGAAATAGGTCCAGCAGTGTGGTTCGTGTCCTTTGTTTCTTGTGTAGACTTCTGGCCTTGGTGTACTTCAGGGGAAGTGAACGAAGATAACTAGCCAACTGAACATAGGTTGAGTCCAATTACTGTAGATGCATACTACAATCTTTTCACAAGTGGAACTCGATTAAAAGTCACACCAGCAATAGCACAAGTTAGTGAAAGCCTTGGTCTAGTTGTTTGGGACAAGTACATAAAGCGCTTCAATTGGCAAAGCTCTGATCCCTCCTTGTGGGTAATGATTGCCATTCAGTTGAGATTATACAATTGTTTTTAATGATAGAAATTTCCTGTAGTCTGTTATTTTCAACTTGTTTTGTTGTAGTCCATAGAATGTGTGTGGTTTTATAAGTCTTTTTCAGGGACTTGAATTTGACGAGCTCCACAGAAGTTTCTCTATCATGCTAAATAACAAGTAGGAATCAATACTGGCTATCTTTCCATTGAGCAACTTTCACAGCATCTGAGTAAAAACCCGACATGTCCAAAATTAGGGACTCAAAAAGTAAAGCCTATAAAGCTTCTCTTCATCCTAAAGAAAGTAGTGCCAGTAGTGTGCAGCATTGGTTCATGTTTCCTGTGGTGTAGACTTCTGGCGTGGATGCACTTGAGTGGAAGGAAATGAAGATAACTAGTTGGCTGAATAGTTTAAGTTCAAGTACAAGTATAGCCAAATCTTTCTGCAAGTGGAACTCAATCAAAAGCCACGCCTTCATTAGCAATAGCCCAAGTTAGTGAAATCTTGGTATGTAGCCTTGGTCAAGTTGTTTAGTACAAGTACATCCATGCAGTACTTCAATTGGGAAAGCTCAGATCCTCCGTGTGGGAAATCATTGCACGTCAGTAAGATTATCCAAGATTTTGAATTTTCAATTTTCTATAGTCTGTAATTTTTGAAGTGTCGATCTACATGTCTTCTTTTACTGGATAGAGAATATGTGTGTCTTAAGAAGTCTTTTTCAGGGACCTAAATTTGGCAAGCTCAACATAAGTTTCGCCATATGCATATTGTGCTACATTTCAAATAGGATTCTGAAGTGGCCATCCTTCCACTGAGCAACTTTTGCAACATCTGGCTAGGAACCTTGTGTCCAAGTTAGCCACCCAGAAGTCCAGTCTAAGTACACTTCTACACGCACTTAAGAGAAATAGCTCCAGCAGTGTGGGTTCATGTCCTTTCCTTTCCTTGCCTGGGTGTACTTGAGGGGAAATGGGTCAAGATAACTAGCTGACTGGACGTAGGTTTTGGTCCAAGATGTGTGCTAAAGTCTTTCCATGAGTGAAACACCAGTTACAACTTCATCAGAAATAGTACCAGTTCATCTAGCAAAAACTTGCTACATAGCCTTGGTCAGATTGTTTTTGGGGGACACACAATCTTGCAAAAGCTGAAACGCCCTGGTAAGAGTAACGACTGCCTATCAATTCATATTTTCAAGATATTCAAGAATTCTAAGAGAGAATGATTTTTAAAATAGTAAATTGTTTCGATCCACGTGTTTTCTTGTAGTGTTTGGAAAATGTGTATGGATTTAAGAGTCTTTTTCAGGAAGGTTAAAGCCGTATTCTCATTGGTGTTTTCCGGGATCTAAATATGCTGAATTTCACATCAGACCCAGCTGTAACCATCCTGTTGTTAAGCAGTCCAAAATGTTGAAAGTGGTTGTGGTTTGTAATTTTGGAAAGTTCACCATCTAAAGGAATCCAAAAGAAGTTCTTTACTCCCTAGACAGTAACGATGTTCTTTCGTCATGCAGTGTGTACTGTAGTGTAAATTTGTGGAAAAAACATCATCTGGTCAAGTATCAGCTTCATTCCAAATAGATGCACATGTTGAGAATCCTTCCAGGAGTGGGCCTTTATCAATAGTCAAGACTCCATTTCAAGAGTAGTCAAATCTCAGTCTGTAGCCTTGGTTTAAATGGTTGGTAGAAGCACAGTCATGCAACAATACCCAGAAAGTGAAAGTGATTGTTAGCAAGTCTTAATAGTGGTATTAAGTTGTAGATATTCTGTTGTGCCTAGGAAATATGTGGTTTTTGCAAAGTCTTTTTCAGAAAGTTTAATTCAGTGATCCAGTGGTGGTTTCTCAAGATCCATAATGTGCTAAACTTCAAATAGGATACAGTGGTCGATATCCCCTTGTCTGGATCTTCCTGTTAAATTGTCTCAAAGGCCCAGATTGTTTAAGACCTTTTGTGCCAAAGTAGCTGTTCTAAGCAAAGCAGAAACGTCTGAACCAGTAAGCAGTTTAAAGGAAGCTTGTTACACACGTACCTCTTTAGTGCAACTATAGTTCTGCCTTCCAGCTGTAGAGTGAAAATGAAGATAAATAAGATGTCCCCCCCCTGTTAGACATGGGTTCAGTTCTTAGATAAATGGAGCAATTTTCTTGGAGTTCAAGTCTCTGTGGTCAAGTTGGTCGCGACAAGCAGTCATCCAGAACTTTGTAGAGCAGTTTAAACGCTCAGAACCGTTAACATTGGAATTGATCATCAATCAGTTTGAATAAATTTGAGAGGCAAGTTCTATTGTGGCAAGATCAATTTGTTATTATTTGTAAACATTTGTGCTTTTATTGAAATTGTTCTCCTGTTTGTGGTATTTCTGTGTAATTTGTTAAAAGAAAGAAACTTTTTTGGTTTTGTGTATGTGGTTTTTGAAACAGTCTTTTCCAGGAATACAGATGCAGTGAATCAAGAATGCATTGCACTTTATTTTTCAAGTGAGACTCTGAATAGGTTGTCTCCCTGCCTTCGCATTTTTTAGAAACCTGAGTTTATTGTGTGCAAAGAAGAGGTAACCAGAAAAGTGGGAAAGTTCAGCCTAGCAAGCATTTTAAGAGTCTCTAAAACTGGTCGTATCTGGTGTGGAATTGTGTCATTTGTCGTCTACAAGACTTAGTGGTGTGTGCATTACTTGGTGGCAAAAGAAACCTTCACCTGTTTACCATCTGTTTACAAATGATTGGTTTTCGTGCAAACAAAGCATCTTTCAAGTGCAAAGTTTGACCTCCTGAAGTACAGATTTCAACAAACAAGTTCAGCAAGTCTCGTGCGTTAACCCTAATCAAGATGGTTAGGTCTGATAACATGTTCAAAACATTTCAAAATGCAGAAATTTCTGACTTGAAAAAAAATTTACAGGAAGCATCTGGCATGCTGTGGTTAAGGAAGGTTAGTTACATTCTCAGCAGTGAATCTTTATAAGATATTTTCAGTGACCTGAATTTGCATAGTTGGATATGTGATCTTTTCTTTGCCCAAAGTATATGAAGTTGATGGGATGCTGTAAGAACCATAATTGTAATGACAATTTGCTGAATTATAACATATCTACATCTATATGAATGACTGGAGTGACATAACTTTTTTAAATGTTAAATTTCTTGGCTAGGGTAGAAATCAAGGCTAAAAAACATGTCTTTCAACCTAAATGTCTTGTACTTAAAATCATTTGAATTTAAGTTCTAATTAGTTCTAATGCTCCTCAATATTGAAGTGAAATATTTCTTAACTTCTGTTTGAGTAGTCAAAACCAGTGCATATTTTATTAGTTCTAACAGCTTTCAAACATTGCAAAAAGGATGGCTTCACAATGTCTGATGTGCGCTAGCGATTCATGACAGGTATTGCATCAAAATTTAGTAAACTTATAACTGGAAATAGTGCGTATTTTGATTTCTCAACAGTTGGATTAAAAAAAGTTTTTCCAAATTGAAAAAAATTATGTACTAAAGAGAAGTTGCTAGCAGTTTAAAAGGTGACATTCTGTTTCTCCTAACCTACACTAGAGGTGAAGGTATGTTTTATTTGCATATTTAAGTTATCAGTCTGAACAATAAGTGTGAAATTTGTGTGCTGTGAAATTTGATGTATTTCATGTACAGAGGTCTCTGTCATGTAGACATAATTTATTTATTTTTGTTAATGTCATTAGTCACTCCTTTTTGATTATAATTTTAAAAATGAAAATAGGGCTTGATTTTGTTTCTCTATCTTAAATGGGTTAAAAGTTGTTGCTCTTTTACCTGCTGGGGCTGGGGAAACCTTTTATTTTCATTATTTTACAGTCTTGAGGTGGTTGTCAGTTTAAGCTGGATTTTAAAGGCCTTTGGATGCAGTAAGCATACCCGTATTTTCAGCTAACGTAATGCTTACAGTCACTGTCTAGTGTAACAATCTCTAAAACATACAAGTACAAAACAATTTAATCCAATAAGAAATTCAAGGTTTAATACAGTGCTTATGATTAAAAGTATTGCTTTGTGTGCAAACAGTGCATATTTTACCGATTTTCTGCGGCAATGAAGATTCTGCTAGTGTTAGATGTAGGCCAGTATTTTATATCAGTTTCAGTTTAGAGCAGCGTTTTGGTTTCAAAACTGTAAATGATCAGCATTAGTCAACGGTTCATAAAATACAGGTACTGAATTGCAGTTTTTTCTCAGTCTGAGATTTCAAGTTTTAAAATTTGTGTATGGTGTATGTGCTCTGTTCAGTTCTACAGCAGTTTCTGTCGCTGATCAGCATGGAATTGGCCGTTTCCGTTTTCAGTATCAAAAGTTGTGCAACAGATCAATGCAAGATCAAGATGTCGCTGAATTTTCTATTTACATTATGCATTTCGTCGGCTCCTAAAATCCCATTGAATACAGGTTGGCCATCAATTCGATCCTTTAAGTTTTTGGTCATTGTCGACAACATTGCATATTTTTTCACTTTCACAGCAATCTTGTGGAGAAAAAAACATCACGTACTGAGAATACTGTATTGAAACACAGGTACCATCCTCTATGTTTTGCCATATGAAACTTTCGATTTCAAAAGTTGATGTAGATGTGGTATATGCTCTGTTCAGTTCCACAGCAGTTTCTGTAGCAAATGGAATCAACAACAAACGACCTTTTCGTCTTTTTTGATGCAAACATGCAGTGTGGGTCAGCATCCTGGATTTAAAACAACAGCTATGTATTCTGTCGTGTCTTGTGCTTCTCGATAATTTTTTTGGTGTTCAAACCGTGCATATTTTGTCATTCCCCTTACAGCTTATTGCTGCCGGTTTCTTCATTTGCCGGATTCAGGTCAGCCTTCAATTGCTAGGATTTTTTTTGGCAGAAAATGTTTGTTTTTTTCACTTTGCAGCAAGCTCCCTGCATCATTGGATTTGCACATTTTCTTTAATTAATATCTCAATACAGGATTCTGGCATAACAGGTGCCAAACACGTTTGTTTCTTGTTTTTGATTTTCAAAATTGTATGGGTGTGGTGCATACTTTGATCACTTCTACAGCAGTACCCTCGATACTGTTACATCAGCTTCCTAAATTCATGGGACATCTTCCAGCCGGATGAAGTAAGATGGACATCCATTATTCGAGTTCTGTCGTGTCGAAATGGTACATATTTTCATTCTCTACTGCTTTAACTTCCACTGGATGCAGGTCAGCCTTTGACAAAATTTTTCAGTTCTTGGAAATTGTGCATGTTTCTTCAGTTTTCAGCAAGCTCTTCATTGTGACAGATTCAAGTCCTTTTCCTAAAAGAGATAAAGGTCTTTATTGCAGTACTACTTTGGATATGATGTATTCTTGGATCACCTTTAATGCAATTTCAATGCCAGATCAAGCACTAGTTGGCCAATCAATAAAAAGATTTTTTCTCACCACTAAATGCATGGTCATCTCAACACCCGAATATTCAAGTAAGAGTTTCTAGCATTCCACTGGGTGCAGATTCAGTCCCTGTCAGAATTCTTTCTGTGTTGTCGGAAATGTGGCATGTTTTTCAGTTCAACAGTGAGCTCCGTTGAGCACTTGATTCCAGGGATTCCAAGTTGTTAGATTACTGGATTCTAGCAGTGAAGGTACCTACAGTGTATTCTAGAACTCTGTTTAACCAAAGTTTTTCATTTTAAGCTGTGTTTTGCAAATGCTGCATATTTTGTTAGTGTCATTTCAGCTTCTTACATTCCACTGGATTCAGGTCAGCCCCCAATTTAACTGTTGATATTGCCAAAAAGTGCATGTGTTAGTCATTTTTCAGTAAGTTCCTGTCACTGGATGCAAGTTGCAGGCAGCATCGGGTTGAAGTCTCTTTCGTTTAAATTAACCCATGAAATCCAGTTCATCCAACATGTACTTTTTGTTTCCCACTGATGTCATCTTCATTATCCTTGTTGTCTTTGTTTCGATGTGCAAACAGTGCATACTTTATTTAGTTTCAACAGCTTAATTACAAAGAAAGTGGATTCAGGTTAGCTGAGAAATGTCTTGTGTTCAATTTGTTGAATGGTTACATTATTAATAAGGAAGTCTTAATTGTTTTTTTTTTGGTCAACTTGTACAGTACTAGTATTTAGTAGCCTTGTGTAGAATGTAGACCATATCTGTCAGTAGTTCAATGTAATTTTTTTAGAGTTGATCACTTGAAGTACAAAATGTTAATGGCTATGGTGTTATAAAAGGACCATGTATGCAGCAGTGTCACTCTGCGTGGGCAAAGCTTAAATTAACATTATCAGTTTAATAGATTAAGTAAGGAGTTGTAGAAATAGGTTAAGTTAGGGACAGAGTTCCAGTTCGAAGAAGCAGAAGACACTTCAAGGAAGACCTGAATGATCAAGTTTAGAAAGAGGTGAGTTGAAATCTACAAGGACCCTGCCCTGCATCATCCTAAGAAAAAAAACGGAAACAAATCAATGAAATTGCTTTTCTTTTTATATCTTTTCAGGAGAATAAAGGGGACATCTTTAACAAGGAAAATACAAATGCATTCTAGAAGATAAACAATCTCATTGTAAGGTACTTGCTGCTTTTCTATTTCAAAATTGTCTTGAGATACATATTGTCATCATAAAAGTAACTTTTAAGTCAGTGCTAAATTATTTACAGGATCAACCTTTGTTTACAAGCAACAAAATGTGTTTTTGATGATTTGTTTGCTTAAAGGGGCTCAGTCACATTTGAAAAGCTTAGCTAAACTTTTCAAATTCGTTGTTTGCAATCCGTGTCAACCTTCTCCATCCTTAACCATCCTTGTTCCTTTATGGTTTATTGTAATCTCTTTGATGTTTTTCTATCTTTATAAAGTGTTATTTTTAGGTTTCCTTCAATTTAACGGTTATTTCTTCGATGTTCAAAATAACTCAAGGTGCCGTGACTGAGCCCCTTTAAAAAGTTGCTTAGGAGTTGTTTTTGGTTGTGATCAACCTCAGTATGCTCTGCGTGTGTAGTATTTATTGCCTCCCTAAAGTAATCATAATTTTCTTCTTTATCCACAGATGACCAAAGTGAAAACATATTGAATTGGATCAATAATTGGGAGAATTTGGATTTGGATCTGTAATTTGGAAGCTTACTAAATTAACCTAAATTTATCACTAAGCTAGTTTTTATGGCATGCCTGAGTGTCTGCTGTCTGCATTGGGTCAGGACTATGTTTCCAGACTATTTTTGTCCCATAATGGGTTTTAAGTCTGGTTTTTCGCAGCCGGCAGGCAGCACCTGAAATTAGTTTCTTGGCTTCTAACTTGGTCAAACCCTGTTTTCTGGTCATTTGGAAAGAATTAATAACATTTGTTTGGATGTTTATTGGCCTGGGCCTGCTCAAGTAATAAATTAATGATTGGATTTTATTAGCTGATTGTTAAGCTTTGTTTAATTGGCACGTTCAGAAAATAAATCCTGATTGAACTTATTGGTTGTCTGATTTGCTTTTGTATATTGGCGTTTTTAGAAAAATACTGATTGGATTTATTAGTTGTCTGTTTGCCTTAATGTATTGGCATGTTCAGAAAATAAAGTATGTTGATCTGAGTTATGAGTTGTTTCCTTTGCCTGGTGGTAGTGATTTCACATAGTTAGGCTGTT
>JAHPZR010052385.1:0-5000 GCA_019787425.1 Platygyra sinensis
CAACTTGAGCATCAAAAACAACCATCCCCCAAGGGGCAAAAACAAAAGCATCAAAAGAACGCATTTAGTTTGAACCGGTAACAGATGTCACAACAAGCTAACAGAACAGCCTAAATTTCAAAATACCTTTTTATGGAAAATGTTTTTTGAATGAATTTGCGACCAAATACCGTTAGCAGTGGTGAAATAAAAAGCCTAAATCGAAAGAGAAAGAAAGATGAAAAAAGATATCATTCATTAATTAATATTTATGTTAAGGACGTTCGCGCCCATTGCTACTGCGCATCTCTAATGCGCACGCTATTCATTGGTCACGCGCGTGCCACGTCATTTTTAAGCGCGCGCACGGATTCAAAAACTCAACAAAATATAGGGCTGATGACCTTTGCGTTAACTTTGTGTGCGAATATTTTTGTTGGATGCTCGGTGACCCCCACTTTTTTTTCTTCAGATCACTTCCTTTTCTGATTCTTTCCATTATACTAAAAAAAAAACAAAAAAAAAATGTACGTGGGATGTTTTAATTATTTCTCATATACTATTCAAACAGGGCCGAATTGGTACGTGGATACAGGTGTGTGTAACTTAGAAGTTGTAATTTTTAAGGCTAATTCTAGCTGATTTAATGACATATGTAGCAAAGATCTATCAAATAGGCCTATATATGCTGTTTTTAGCACATATAACTTAGATATGGTTCTTCAACTTAAATATATGCCGATAGTAATGAATCCGGCCAGAATCGCCTCGAATGACTGAAAATCCTAGAAATGCTATGGTCCGGGCTGCGCCTTATCTTCAAAACGAGTTCGGTGACCCCCGATTTCTTTTACGTTTTTAATCTAATCTTATCATTTTCTACCTGCAGTCAAAGTTTTAAAAAAATCTGTGCGTGGGAAGTTTTTGGGCGCGAACGTCCTTAAGCCCCCACCAAACGATCGCTACATTTCAACGCAACATATCGCAACATTGTTGGGCGTAACATATTGGCGCGTTTGGCCACCCTGTTGCGACGTGTTGCGACATGTTGAGTGTTGTTGGCTCAAATATGAAAATGGCCAAATTTTTCATGCAACCTTTTTGGATGCTGCAACATGTGTTGCACCCGGGCATGCGCACTAGTTCGGTTTTCAAAAGGGTGGCCAAACAACACAACATGTTACGCCCGACAATGTAGTGATATTTTGCGTTGAAATGTTGCGATCTTTTCGCCGAAACTTGCAAATGTTGGGATATGTTGTAATCGTTTGGCCAGGGCAACAAATGCAACAAATTAAAACATTTTAATGACAACAATGCAATGCAGATGTAGATATTTGAGAATAGGCAACTTTAAATGAGAATCTATAGTCTGAGCAGCATCAGAAAGCTAACAAGTTCAGGAATAGGAAAAAAAGAGAGAGAAAACTTAGCCACAATTCATGAAAATGTGTTGCCATCAACACTTAGAATAAAGTTTTTGACTGTAAAATTGCCGCAAGATTAGATTCTAAATGAAAGCCCTAACAAGGTTTTCTTGTTTAAAGAAAACAATTGTTATCCTGAAATTTCCATAAAAGGGATTACCTGAAACACCTAAAAGAAGGAAGTTATTGAGATGATATTTATGTTTCCTGAAGTTTGATAGCGGCGATTTTGTTTCAAAAGCAGTGGTCTAATTTAGAAACAAATGACTGATCATTTTCAGTTGTAAGGTGATTATCTAACTCTGCTGCATAAATTTTAACTCGCAGTTCATTTGTGTGAATGTTAAAGTGACTCAGGCTAGTACTGACCGAAAATATGGAGACTACGATCAGGCTTTCTTTCCGTCCACCAATCACACATTACTTATAATTTATTCACTGAGCACATTGAGAAAATGATAATAAAAGATATAAATGTACCCTGATTCCCTGCATTTACTCGCGTATTCGGTGACTGGGGCGCGTGCACATGTTCCGCAAAAAGCCGGAATACCCTTTTAATTCTTTACCGACAAAACGTATGGCAACAAAATTAGAGGGTAAAACTGCTGTCGCTTTACCTAGATGTGACAAATTGTTTTTCACCCAGCTAGGTGAATTCAGCGCAAGTTTGAAAATTCCTTGATTTTGATTTTGGTAAATGCTCTTTCTCTGACAAACCGGCTTACGCATTGTTCAAGAAATCATTATACGTAAAAGAACACAAAGTCGTATGTAAACCGGTTCAATTTTATTTCATCTCACTGCAAAGAGGCGACTTTTTGTAATAAAGCAGAAGGAAAAAGAACAAATTATCGCCACCGAAAAAGTTTAAGATGCCCAGCTTAAGGACGTCTCCCCCCCGCCCCCGCCCGCCCAACCCTCCCCAGTCTCTCTGTAAGCATCGATAAAAACATATTGAAAAGGCAGAAAATTCTAATTTGTGATCACATATTCAAGGTATCTGAAGTGCAGATATATATATCTCTGATATGATCGCTCGACTTGGTTGCTATTACGATGTAAGGGACTAGCAGACAAACTTTAAAAGCTGCAGAATAGGGCTGCTAGAATTCTCACCTTTTCTAACTATGATGTTCGCTCAAGTGTTTTGTTGGATGAGCTTGGCTGGGAAAGGCTAGAATATGTAAGACTTAAACAGTTGGCTGTGGCAATGTATAAAATCCATAATAATCTTTCCCCAGCGTATCTGAGGCGGATCTTTACCAACACCTCAAATGTACATTCACACAATCTCAGAAATTCTGAGATAAATTATTATGTCCCCAGACCCAGAACTGAGTCTGCAAAAGGGAGCCTAGTACACTACAGAGGATCTGTTCTGTGGAACAAGATTCCCTCAGAGATTAGAAAACTGCCAGTTGAAATGTTTTTAAAACTTCATTTCATGGGAAAGATTTTTCTAATACACCTTGACCCATTGTAACTCTTGTTATTCATAATGTAAGTTTTTTGTATTTTTAGCATTATCATAGTCAATAGTTCCTTAGAGTATTTTAGTCTAGTTTTAAACACGATTCCTAGGAAGACCATGTAAAATGATACGATTTCGTATATAAATAAAGATTGAAAAAAAAAACCATTTCGGTACTTTGTGAAAACGATCGATATTTGAATGCGAAATTCCTCAAGGTAAAGATCGTGTCTGAATTGAGAGTGATACATAGCGTCGGAGCTGATGTTGCTTTTATAAGCAGTAACACACCGCGCCATCCTTCTTTTCCCACCTCCAGTGTTAAAGTTGGCGGGCATCTACCATTATTATACCTAGGGTGAGAGAATCATTGTGAGAGTAAAAAACCACAAAATTCCGATCTTTCGAGAGCCCAAGCCGATAGGGCCACTGCATCTCGCTGAAACTCATTACTAAACGCACAGAAGTCATTTTGCTTGAGTTCTTAAAGGTGTATCTTCGATGCTAACGTTATATCACTCCTATACTAACACGTCGCACAGCAAGGCCGCGCAAGCTGAACCAATTGTGATGAAGTTTTTTTTGCTGTTAAACACAATCGCAATGAATTCTCTTCCAAACATTAACGTCGCTTTATTCAAAATTACTGTCAAACGCTAAGACGAAAATTAATCCGATAGGATCGGAAATGGAGTTATTTTAGTTTTTAGTGGACAAAACCCTGGTACCAGAATAATTTTACGTATTTTACAATCCTCTTTTTTAAATTTTTTAAAGCTAGAGATATAAATAGTTGCCTGAAATAGCACATAGAACAATTTTCCACGGGAACTGGAGAAAAAGTTTCAAAGTTCAGAAAAATTGTGCAGACACAGGGAAAAATGTCATCATCAGTTTCATTTTACCAATAATTGTTACATACGAACTTCAATTTCCTTGTCACATTTGGTGTTGTTTTTTCGAGAAGATATTTAAAACAGTCGTACCGAAGTTTGCAATTCGAAGTCAATAATCTTAGAACAAAGTTTTTGCCTATCTGTTACTCGAACTCCTGGTGGATTCGTTCTTAAAAATAGTCTTATATTACACATATTTCTTGTAAACTCAGTTAAAGTGCTTCTGTTTACTGCAGAAAAACGAATTCAGTTCGTTCGGTTGTCTAGATTAATTAACAGGACAATTTTTCGATTCTTCGGCAGCGACCCCTATAGTTGCTTTTCAAATGTCAAGACTACTAGAACAGTGGAATTTCGTACGGTGGCACTGTAATTTTTTACACCTTACGCCGGGGAGAGGATGGCATTCGTAAAGCAATGGTGTCGCTACACACGACAGAACGCCCAAACACCCCATTCGATCGGAATTCCCGTTACTGAGGCCGTAAGGGGCCACTGCATCTCGATGGAACGAAAACATTTGAGGTCATTTCCTGAAATTTTGGTAATTATTTTTCCTTGAAAAGTGTTTAATCTCCAAACCGAATAACCGTTAACAAAGGCCACTTAGTACTAATCTTCCTTCACACAGCGAACGGCCGGAAAAGTAACAGTCCTTTTGAAAGCGAGGCGCACAATGCAGGATTATGCAGCAACAAAAACGAAAATTGTTTCCCCATGATACAACTTCATAGAAAGGGGAACATACGATGTTTTAACCATCGGTGTGGTCACCATCTTTGAGTCGTCCGTAGTGAATACCGATGACGGAATTTTCCTCGGTCTTGTCCCCTTATCCCTGAAAGTCCTTTTCAGAAAGAAGAATAGACCCTTTGCATTTCAAATTGCGCCTACAATTTGAACAATACACATTTACTTGGTAACATCCCCTTAGGCCTCACATTTCATGTGGAAAGTTTTTCCTGGTCTTGAAAAACATGAAATGTGTAGGGCTTAAAAGGAGGTACCAAAGTATTGCTATCTTTTCAAATTTTTCGGGCGCCCTCATTTATGCAAAGGGGTCTATTTAAAATCTTGAACATCCTCAAAGGAAACTATGAAAAAAGTTGTGAATAAATTCACTGACATCACGTTTACTTGATCTATTAACTAGTTTGTAGTTGAAATAGATTGTTGGTAAATGACTCTTTTGAACGAGCCTCCTTTTAAAAAGCTCTCATTCCG
>JAHPZR010052385.1:10000-12550 GCA_019787425.1 Platygyra sinensis
GCGTTGCAAAGTCGCGTGGAGATTTGGATATCAAATCACAGTATGAGTTCCAGGACCAAAAAATTGTCACGAACCCCCGAGTTCAATTGCCATGGCATCTTTATTGATCCATTTTGGAAATCGCCATTTTTTAATCGCCCAAATTTGCCAAGCAATTGGCTTTTTTTTGACTTTCATTTTCCTTGCAATGTGAATTGGGTGAGTTTAATAACCGCACTTACAAATCTGATTGGTTGTTTGGTATTTTACTGTCCATATTCTCATTCGCTGAGAAAAGATGCGATTTAGAAGCTAAAGATAAGTGCGATGTCCGTGAATAAAATCGCACCGCTGAAGAGCCTAATTCACAATTGCAAAGGAGTAACCATGATTTTAATTATTAAATTAATTTAATTAATTTATTAATTGCTTTTTTATTTTATTTATTTATTCACTTTGCTTACCTTATTGAAATATATTTTATATACATAAAGTTTTTTTCCTTGCCAAGACATCTGGGACAAGGATGGCAGAGCCTAGCAATGCGCAACAACGTCAAATGCCTTAAACTTCGTGTAGGAAATGTATGGAAAAGGAAACATTTTGCAAATATAGGCATCTATGAGCTGCATGGTCCTTCACTTGCGCTACTCGAAATATAATGATAAGTGCATACGATCTATCCATTTCAACAAAAAACTCCCGAATACATAGTTTTACTTACTTCCCAGAAACATGTCTTCCATCGTCTATTAAACGAGCCATTTCCCCATACATTTCCTTAAAATCCTGCTGAGTCATGGAAAACAACTCGAGATTTCGGGCTGCACCTGGTCCAACGAATTCAACTTGCGCGATCGATATGACTCATCGGATGTTGTGGATGTATTCGGCAATCCAACATAAAAAACTAGAATGGAATAATTGATCCTGCAAAAGTACTTCCACGTCCCCCCCCACCCCCCCACCCCCCCCCCCCCACTCTTAAATCTCTCTTTCCGTTCTCCGTACGCCCATGGTCCCGGTGCTCCAGTTCGGTAAATAAAAAGGGAAGACGACAAAAACACTCTATTGAAATTTCTCTCAGATAGCCATTTGTGGGTTGTTGTTTTAAAAAGCTTGTCGGGATAGAACGGGTTCCAAACCCGCCCCAATCAATAATACAGCCCTTGGTTTTTTATCTTAATTCACTAGGGAAAAATCGAGTTTGGCTATCAAACCAGTATAATGTCTACTGTTCTGTCATGCTTGGCAAAAAAAAACAGAAACATACAAATCCAATATATTTAACGTGCGATCCTTTTTCCCTTTTTTCCTATTCTCGGCAATACAGTTATATCAACAGTCCGTAACCTGTGAAGCACCATCGTAGAGAAACACGCTTTCCTTTCGGACAGATCGGTGCGAATAAGCGCCGACGCCATATTGGATAAACTTCCATTGTTCTGAGAGGTAACATTGATGATACTGCCTGACATTTTTTTGCGGTGCCTCGAAATGTCCGCGATTTTGGCTGGTAATAATTAATTAGGCAGCCTATCAATTTACAGTGGGTCCTTCTTGATTCTTGGTGTCCCACGAAATAAAAAAATTTTGACAACCTTCTTGGCATATCTCAGCTGGTTTGTCTTTACAACAAATTAAATATGATGCCCAACACATGTATATACTTTCTGCATAATTGCTACAGCTTTTTCCCAATGCACACTCGCATGTTTAACTAAAGAAGCACCTTCAACCACAGCCCCCTTCACTCCACAATGCCTGCTTACTATATTGTAACATAGCTTATAGACCAACACTACGTACTTAGTGTCATTTGGACTTGGTAAACTCTCATAAATGGCTTTTTCTTGTGCAACAAAAGACTGGTAGAAACAATTACGATTACTTTACGTGTCAAAGTCATATAACAATTATTTTTCCAATGCCATTAGAAATTATTACTATTTCCATTTTTATATTTATATCTAAGCTCCTGTTAACCATCCTGGTAAATTTGATTTTTGTTTACTTGCCTTAGGCACACTGGAAACGTTAAAGTACTGAATGAAAGCTTTTTAAAAGAGGCTGTTCAAAGAGTCATTTCCCAATTATCAACTACTAACTAGTTAATAGATCAGTAAACGTGATGTCAGTGAATTTATTCACAACTTTTCATGTTTCCTTTGAGTATTTTCAAGATTAATAGACCCCTTTGCATAAATGATGGCGCCTAATTTGAAAAGATAACAATACTTTGGTACCTCCTTAAGCCTCACATTCTTGTTTTTCAAGACCAGGAAAAACTTTCCACATAAATGTGAGGCTAGGATGTTACCAAGTAAATTGTTTATTCAAATTGTATGCGCAATTTGAAATGCAGGGTCTATTCTTCTTTCTGAAAAGGACTTTCAGGGATAAATGACACCGATAAAATTCCGTCTGTTTCACTACGACCTCAAGATTTACCACACCGATGTTTAAAAATCTTATGTCCCCTTTTTATGAAGTTTTCATGGGGAAACAATTTTCGTTTTGTTGCCATAATCCTGCATTTGCGCCTCGCTTTCAAAGACTGTTCTTTTCCGG
>JAHPZR010052386.1:0-12500 GCA_019787425.1 Platygyra sinensis
GGACAAGACAAGTGGCTGGAATGAACAGGAACCTCAACCAAAACTCTCCTCCTAAAAGGTCAGAGCTCGTAACCATTTCTTCCAGGATCAACAGTAACGGTGCAGAGAAAAGTCAAGAAACTTGCTGCTGGCTTGTCACGTCCTGTCTAGGGACAGGTAATTCTTTTCAGGTGGCAACAAGCGAAGAAGGGAAAAAACAAGGCCTTCTCTCTGCCTCCGGAATAGCGGGAAGAATTTCCTCCAGCATAAACGACGAGGACTTCTTTATGCCGGAGGTTTCTGGAGAGGTATTTTGCTTCCTTCCGCTGTCCATTCCAACGGGGTTACCGGTGCACGTGAACGGATACTTTGCAGTCACATCCAACCGCCGAGGAATCTGGGAAAGTACTACAGCTGAAGTTTGGAGTCACCAGCCTATAGAAGCTCGATGGAACAAAAGCCTCATGGAGGATGCATTATCTCAGGCTTACCTACTGCTTCTACAGGACATGATGCTCATGCAAAAGAAAGGAAAGGTTCCTTCGTACGGAACCTTCGCGCTTTGGCCAAACCCAGATACGCTTAAGTCATACTCATGGACAACGCTCATCACCAGTGTTTATCAAGGAATTGCGAAGTTAGATCTACCATTGGTGCACATGGGAGATAAGTGGCTTCCGGTTACACAGTGCATGTTTCAAGATGCTAAACTGCAAGAGCTTCCTAACAGTGCAAATGTCCTTGCAATGCTAGGTTACAAGGTGGTACAACTGCCCAACTTCGCAAAGAAAGGGTTCGAGCAGGCTGGATGCCTGCAAATTATTAAAGATCGAACAATGACACAAGAAAAATTTCTCGAGGAGGTCTTTTTCCCTAACATTATCAAGATTCCTGGTCATTTAAGAGATGTCATTGTCTGTTACTTAATAGACCATTGCCTGCTTGGGGATTCACATCCTCAGCATGATTCCTTGCGAAGTCTCTACACGTCATTGCTTTCAAAGAACCCATGTATTCCTTGTGGATCAGGTGACGAAGATTTGGCATTTCCAAAGGACCTTATCAGTCCTAACAGCAAAGCGGCAAGTCTCTTCACATCAGAAGACAAACGATTTCCGGTTGGCAAGTGCTACCGTACCAGAGAGCGTCTCCTCATGCTTGAGGTTCTAGGTATGCTATCAGACATCATTGATTGGGGCACGTTGCTTGAAAGAGCGGAGACTGTGCCAGTGATCTACCTACAAAAAACTGAACAAGATGCCCTTAAAAGGATACACTGTCTTGTCAACTACATGAATGAACACCTCCTTAAACTTGGCACTCCCACTGAAGCACAAAAGGCGGAGCTTACCAGGATCGACATTTTCCCAGTCCTAAAGAAACCAGCAAATTACATAATGCCATGGAAAGGCTGTGGTGATCACAGAAACAGCGTCAGTATGCTTTCGGCAGAGAAACTGTACAGCGAGGAGTACATGTTTGTCGTAGGGTCATCTAGACCAATCCTTGATGAACGCGAGATCCTCGGTTGTGGAAAGCTTAACCAAGAAACGAGAAGTCTCTTTGGTTTTAACGTTCGAAAGCCAACATTCCACGAAGTTCTTGTTCAGTTGGACCAGGCTATTCAAATCACAGCAAACTCTCCAGCTGAAGCACAATGTCTCGAAGACGTTTCCCAAAGTATATATGGCTATCTTCAAGAGCTTCTGCTAACGTCTGATAGGGAGACAGTCATAGAGGAACTGAGCGATCGATGCTGGATATTGATCCAAGGCAGCTTTCTTTCATCATCGCAGCTCGCTTTTTCGTGGAAACGAACTGCAGAACCTTATCTCTATGAAGTACCAAAGAATCTCGCTGATAACTACGGCCATCTTTTACAAGCCACAGGAGTACGCCAAAACTTCGACACAGAGGACGTTGTGCGCACACTCTACAAGCTCAGTAGAGAGAAGCACGGGAAGCCCTTATCTAAGACGGAATTTAGAGTCACAAGGTCTTTGATTGAAGAGCTCTTAGAGGCTCCAGGACATGCCCTGCAGGCGGAAAATGGCATGATTCCTCTCCCTGACCATAATATGGTTCTATACCCGGCTAAAGAGTTAGCTATTAATGATGCACCCTGGGTAACGTCGAAATACGGTACTTCGTATGTCCACGAGTACGTGCCCATCGATCTTGCGTACAAGATAGGAGCCATTGACATCCGTTCCAAGAAATTGGCTGAGATATCACGTCCAATCGGACAGCCATTTGGTCAGCGAGAGGAGCTTACTGATCGTTTGAAAGGAATTTTGAAGTCATATCCTTGTGACGTTGGGATCCTAAAAGAGCTTGTTCAAAACGCTGACGATGCAGGAGCAAGTGAAATACACCTCATTTATGATCCACGAAACCACCCCACCGAACGACTTTTGAGTGACAACTGGAAGGAATTGCAAGGGCCCGCATTGTGTGTTTACAACAACAAACCTTTCTCAGAAAGGGATTTGGAAGGCATACGGAGACTGGGCATTGGGAGCAAAACGGAAGACCCAACCAAGACAGGCCAGTATGGGATTGGTTTTAAACGCAGTCTATCACCTCACGGATTGTCCAAGTTTTATCTCTAACGGAGACACGATTTGTGTCCTTGATCCTCACTGCCGCTACGCTCCCGGTGCGACAAAAGAAAATCCTGGGCGCCTCATTGGACCAATCACGCAAGAAGAGCGAACCGACTACAGGGACGTGTTTCCTTGTTATCTTGAGGACCATTTCGATTTAACGTCTGCAACGATGTTCCGGTTTCCCCTTAGAAACACACAAATCTCCTTGGAGTCATTAATATCAGAAAACCAAGTTTCCCCCCAGGAAATGGCGAGCTTCATGAACATGTTCACTGTTGAGGCAAAAGAAGTGCTTTTGTTCTTGAACCATTTAAAAAAGGTCACACTCTCTCAAATCGAAGAGGGCAAGGTAAAGCAAATTTACTCGGTTTCGGCACAGTTGACAGACGAAGATGCTATCCAACGTGTGCAACTCTCGGATCACATCAAGAAGTCAAAGGCGGTGGGAACGAACGACATTGAGTGGCTCGGAATTACATATCCGTTACTAGTTGAAGACACAGTTCGGCGTGAGAAATGGCTTATTCATCAGTGCGTTGGTTTGAAGCCCAGTGACAAAGACCAGGAAGTTCCAGATGGTCGACATTATGGTCTGCTACCACGTGGTGGCATAGCAGCCAGGATCTCAGAACAGTACAAGTCTCAGTCATCCAGTTCCCGCTCTAGGAGAGGACCTCAACATAAAGCATTTTGTTTCTTACCACTGCCGTTGGAGACAGGTCTTCCTGTCCATGTGAACGGTCACTTTTGTCTCGATTCTGCACGGCGAAACTTGTGGCACGATGAAAATGATGAAGGGTTTGGGAGTAAGTGGAACCAGTTCATGAAGTCAAAGGTTTTGGCACAAGCGTACGTCTCACTGATGTTGGTCGCACGACGTTTCTTGCCTGGATTGAAAGGCGATGCAGATCTTTCCTTCTCCAAAGGGTATTTACTCCATGAGGGTATGCGTTGGTATCACGATCTCTTCCCTTATTTGGAGTTTGTCAAACAGCAGTGGACCCTTCTCGCTGAATCGGTATTTCAGAAGATTTGCAGCCAAGATGAGAAGTTACTACCCATGGTAAAGCAGTCTGCCTCTAAAGCGCTGGGAAAATGCCAGACTGAAAGTGAAGCCATTTGCAGCCAAGAGGACAAGTTACCACTCATGGTAAAGAAATCTGCCCCTGAAGGGCTGGTAAAATGTCAGACTGTTAGTGAAGCCATTTGCAGCCAAGATAACATGTTGCCGCCCACGGTAAAGAAATCGGCCTCTGAAGCGCTGGGAAAATGCTGGGCTGAAAGTCAAGCCATTTGCAGCCAAGATGACATGTTGCCACCCACGGTAAAAAAATCGGCCTCTAAAGCGCTGGAAAAATGTCAGAGTGTACCTAAAGCCATTTGCAGTCAAGATGAGACCTTACTACCCATGATAAAGACATCTGCCTCTGAAGCGCCAGTAAAATACCGGACTGAAAGTCAAGCCTCGGGCAAAATTGGTGGCAAAGGGTTGACTCGGTGTTTATGGCTATCTCCTTCTGAAGGCTTCTTCAACACCATGACAACGACTAGCGCCCTCGATGAAATGCGCCGTGACATATTGCTGCAAATTGGTTTTAAGCTTCTATATTCCCCCAAAAGACTCTTTGAAGACTTCAAAAAAGCGGGCACAAGTGTAAAGCAGATTACTCCTCAAGTAGTTATTCAGTCTCTTAAACATGGCCCGACACACATCGCCAAACTACCCTGTCCTGTTAATCAGACAGCGCTAGGTTCAGCGGTGGGCGTTGTTTGCATTCTGAGTTACTGCATGAAGGCTCCTAAGTTTGCAGAAGAAATGTTTGGTTTACCATTACTTTTGACTGAGGATGAGGTTCTCAGGTGTTTTGAGGAAGACGATCCAGTGTTCCTTAGCCGTTTTGCTGATCTGATTTCAAAGAAACGGCACCTGTTTATCCATCACTCTCTTGCTACGTCTTTGCTTGACAACGAAAGGACATATTTGCCGCGGATCAACGGGTGCTCAAGAAGTTTGACATCCCTGCCTTAGCAACACTCCTACCAAGTACTGACAGTGACACTTGGCGTCAAACAGACAACCTAATAAGGTGGGATAAAAAAGACCCCTCAGAGAAGTGGCTGCAGCGACTATGGGAGTTTATTTTCAAGACCTACCAGAAATACCCAAAGAGCTTTTCCCTTGATCCTTTGGGCAAATGGCCAGTTATACCCACTCAATCGGGGATGTTATCTCCAGTTTCTAAAGGAAAAGTAGTCCTTGACTTGACCACTTCAGAGGACTGGTCGTCCGGCCAAAGACACGTCGTCAAGTTGTTGCAAAAACTCAACTGCCATGAGGTAGATGCCCAATTCATCACCAGCAACGGTAGATGGGACACACTTCGCATTCTCAAACCATATCTTTCTCAACCCAACTCCTCACAAGACGTCCTGAAAGTGCTGGACCACCTAATGGAAACAACAGATCTCTCTGGAAGCCTTTCCGAAAACGAGGTGATTTCGATTCTGCAATTCTTTCAAGAAGATACTGATTCTTTAACAAGGGACGCTACGTCCTCATCGACTGTAAAACGATTGCCATTCTTCAAGACGTTTCATGGAAATTTTGTCCGCCTCGAGAATGTTTCATCCATTTATGTCGTTCCAATAGGCTTACCTACTGAAGAGTCGGATATCTGGATGACAGGAAACAACTGTGTGTTCTTGGCGCCTGAACTCAGACTGGATCGCTTGTACCGGGAGCTGTTGGGCGCAGGGGACACAACGCACACAGACTGTTACATCAACTTCATCTTTCCAAAGTTCCCAGCTCTCAAGCAATCAACACGAATGCTGCACCTCGAGCACGTTAGGATGCTAGTTCATGTTAAAGACAATCAACGCTATATAATTATAAATTCTCTGAAAACTTTGGCTTTTATTCCAGATGCTTCTGGCAGGCCGCGCGTGGCCTCGCATTTCTATGATCCAGGAGTTGAAGTTTTTTCAGTGATGCTGCCTCCAGAATCGAAGCCACCAAAGCCCTTTGACGAGGTTTCTGGCTGGTTGAATCTTCTTCGTGAAATTGGGCTGAAACAAGAAGTCAGCAAAGATCTCTTCATAACTTTCGCAAACACAGTGGCCACACAGGCAACATATGCGAGCGAGTCAAACCGCCCTGGTTTGGAAAAGAAGTCCAAGGCACTAGTGAAACACCTCCTTAGAGCAGCGTCCTTGCATGATAAAAAGTACCTCTGTAATATCTCTGCAGTCAAGTTTGTGGCCTCTGAAATGGCGACTGATGAGTTAATTCATATTCACAAACAACATTTGGTTACGAGTCAGGAACAACTTCCTCCGTTTACTGAATTCAAGGGTTCAGTCCCACATACTCATGAGAGGTTAACATGGACAACTGCGTCGCTGTTGCCTCACTGGGCAGTTCCAGACCCAAATTGTTCAACGTTAGCAACCCTGCAAGTTCTCCACAAGCCTTCCTTGGGTCAGGTCATTGACAACGTGATAAACCTTTCGAAGAATGCCTCTAAGCTTGCAGATCGAGAACAGCCAGAACCAAGACGCCGACTGCTAACTCAAATAATGAAGGAAGTGTACACATTTCTTACCAAATTGAGCGGTTGTACCAGTGGTGATTCTCTTGCGTCGTGTTCAGAAACTTGTCAAACTATAGAACGACGTCTTTTCTCCATTCCTTGTATTCTTGTTGAAAATGGGCGTGTGTTCGTCCGTTGTGACCAGTTGGCCTATGAGATTGAAGAAGAGCTGCCACCGTACTTGTACAAAGTTCCCCGTGAATATGGAGCCTTTGAGCACTTGTTTAAAAGACTTGGGGCCATGGAAAAAGCGACACCTGTACAGTATGCCAAACTTCTCAGTCGTCTTAAGGAGGCATGTGGAAACGAGACGATGCATGCTAATGAAGTGACCGCCGCAAAACGAGCTGTGTATGGGCTCTTTGTTACTTTGCACGCCTTACATGGCCGAAAGGGAGATGTGAAGAAGACGTGCTCTCAAGAAAACCCTTTAGCTGCGTGTCAAACCCTCTATCTTCCAAGCAGGAGTCAACGCCTTCAATGTTCTACTAGCTTAGTGCTCTTTGACAGCCCTCAGTACAGACGTCGCCTTCAGGATACCATGTACGAGTTCCTCGATGGACTGGAGAAATACGATTTAACCTTTTTGACACCTGCACAACTTGTTGATCTCTTACCTACCCACCTGCAGCCAAAACGCCTATCAACCTTAGTGAGGGAGGACCTTCATCAAGACTGCAAGAATAAGAGGTGCCAGGCTGATATAGAGAGTAAATGCCAAGCGACAGAACAAATTCGTCAAGTAGTCTTTTCTCCCCAGCTTGTCGGTGGAATCCTCAGAATCCTCAAATTTCAGTTTCAGAAGGCCAAGTTAACCGAAGAAGTATGCAACAACGTCCGCAGTTTTCAAAGTGAACTAGGTATGAGTTGCATGGAAGTGCTATCCACCGTGCTGGTTGAGAATGAAACAAATACACCGATTCCAGACAGTCAAAGGAACAAGTGGACTGGCTGCTTTGTGGGGGAAGAAAATAGGAGAAAGCACATATTTATCAAACATGGCGCAGAGATTAGTGACATACACAAAGTTCTCTGCCGGGAGATAAACCAACTAACAGGATGTTACATTGATAAAGACGGCTTTTTGCACCTGTTCTCTATTCTAGCATGCAGCAGTCCTAGAGACATAGCATCGATACTCGACAACGCTGGTGTAACGGAGGACATGGAAGCAAGTGGTACTCCACAACTGGAACCTGAGCTGGGCTCAGATTTCCCGGAAGAGCTTCACTATCTTCTTGTACAGTACGACGACTTTTATTTTCGGCCTGAAGAATTTGTTGCGTTTGAAAGGGAAGACTCTACTGACGAAGAGCCGAGGTACATCTATGCAAAGATTCTGCATCGGATAAAAACCTCACAGCCTGTTAAACAAAGGAAGGATAGGACCAAGAGGAAACAAAGAGAAAGCAACCTTCTTAGCAGATACTTGATAGATGTTGGTCACGAAAAGAAAGAAGTGGATGTACTTGATCTTTACAAGATTCGACGACCGCAGCAAAATGTCGAAGAGGAAGATGCTGCAGCAAACGAACCTGTTTCAGAGTCCACGGCTCTTGTGCCATACAAAGGAGCGGCTGGAGAGAGCGAACGAACCAAAGCAGAACCGTCCACATCATCCCAAGGATTTGCTGAACCACCAAAGCCTAGAAAATTGGAAGAGGCCTTAAAAGAAGTTCGAAAAGCTCTGTCCGAAATATGGAAACTTCCAGAGGACAAACGAAAAAAGGCGCTAAAACGTCTCTATCTTCGTTGGCACCCTGACAAGAACATGGACATGCAACACATAGCGAACGAAGTCATGAAGTTCATCCAGAACGAAGTAGAAAGGCTCTCAAGAGGTGGATCAGTTGGCCGTGAGGATAACTTCGAGAGGGATCACCCAGATTTTACAGACTCCTTCAGGCACTGGCATCAAAGAGCTCGACGACAACGCTCAAGCTACGAGAATTTCCGTCGCCACAATCCGAGATTCACAGGTTTTGCATCGTCGTCAAGAAGACGCTACGCGGCACCTAATGCGCGCCTGTCTAGAATCTGGATCAGTCAAAGTAGAGATGATCTTCGTTCAGTCAAACATCTTTTGGCCTCCCGGGATCCACTGTTTTACCTCGTATGCTTCCAATGTCATCAAGTCGCGGAGAAGACCCTCAAAGCCACCCTTTATGCACTCTCAGGAGTCGCCGACAGCCAGCTTTGTAGTCACGACCTGGTGAAATTGGCGTATGATCTCTCTTTACTGCCAGGTGCCCCAGATGTGACCCCACTGGTGGCTCCGTTGTCTACCTACTACGATACCACTCGGTACCCTAACAAGCACGTGCCTGCAAGGGCCCCTAGTGAGGCGTTCCAAGACTCTCAAGAAGCCCAGAGGGCGCTCAAAGCAGCCACAGACGTCCTGACCACACTAGAACAGTGCTTGGGACTATAATTGACATTCTCCGGCAGTTAACTACCATTATCGGTAACTTGTTCAAACTTACAAATTCTCTTACTCGACAACATTTTGCGCTCATCAGACGTAAACTTCACATCCGTCTCACAAATTATGCGATAACCCTGAAGCTAAACAAGGGTGCAGTTCAAAATTGGCGAAAGAACCTGAAGTGGTCTGACTTGAACTAGTGTGCATTCTTCCAGGCGTAAATTCCGTTTAGAAACTTTGAAGCAACTTTTTACTTTAAGATTACTATATAAAGTTTTGTTTGGGCAAATTGAATTAGATATAGCATTTACATTAAATGCTATACATCTAAATGTAAACGATAAACGATGTAAACGTAGTTGGTAAACAATTGTAATACTAGCTATACAGGTTCAAAATATGGTGAAGAGAAATTTGAGAACTTCATAACTTTGCGAAGTTATATAGATAAGTGCAAGACCTCATAGACCCTAGTTTATATCCAAACTGTGTAGCTTTGAGCTGAAATTGAGAATAAGTAGCAGATTGTTTCGTTCTGGCAATGCCACTTTACTTTTTTCGTAAACTTTTGCTGGTTTGCTTCTCCCATGTTGAAATGCTTAGTGTAGCCGTATTAGGTACGCCAAACCGACGTTTCAAAGAAACACGTTTCATATTAGTTCAGTTATAGTTAAGTTTGATCATCAGCTCAGTTGTCCGGGTTACAAAAGTAGACATGAGAGCTGACAATCTTTTCTATTATCGTCCAAGTGACAGATACACCACAATCAGTAATTACAGTAGTCTGTTCATTTTTAAGGGACTGTGCAATAATTATCTGGAGGGGGGGGGGGGTTCTAAAATTAGCAAAGTAGGCCTTAAAATAAAGTTGCACCCCCCTGAATTAAAGTTAAAATAACTTCTTGTCCACCCCCGTCTAGAGGGGAGATTACTTTCAAAACCCCCCCCCCCCTCCCCAACCTCCGATCCTCCCTACATCCCTCTTTACCTTTACACTACTTCTGGTATGTCTGCATCATCAATAAATAAAACTTGGAAGCTGCGCTCCACATAATCGTCGCCTGATGAACCACCTTCATACTCGGTTGACTCCTCCTCAGAATCACTTGAGGTATCATCATGAGAACTGGAGGGCATGTTTTCATCATCATCTTCGATGTCTTCATCAAATGTTCTTGCTACAGAACCATCTGCATGCTTAAGTATTCGCTCAACTAATTGTGCCTTGTTTCCAGATACCATTAGACCTTCTTGCCTTAGATAGAGCCGAAGTTGCTTGTTAGTCAGTCTTTCAACATCGTCTCTGCCCTCCCAACAAATATCTTCTGGAATGGTGTTTCTTTCCAGATTTCTTTTGTCTGCTTTTAGAGCCAAGATTCCAAAAATTGATTTTGATTAGCTTACATGTAATATACATTATCTTGAGTCCATGGATTGAGATCAGACCTCTCAGTTTAACTTCTAACCCCCCCTACACATGTTTAAGAAATTACATCTTACCCCCCCCCCCCAACCCTGCGCTTTGGTTTAAGTTCAGGCCCCCCTATTAATCTTAGAACCCCCCCCCCCCCCCTTCCAGATAATTATTGCACAGTCCCTAATCAAAATCACTTTTTGTCTAGGATTTTCTAAGAAGCTATAACGCTATTGTTCCAGTTATAAGTACGTTACATAGTAATGTGAATGCACAGAAAGGTGGAATCTAAACCTAAAGAATAATAGGGGCTAGGCTGTAAGTACTCGAAGTTGTCAAGTAAATAAAGTTTAGATTACAGGTTACTTGTTCTGGTGGGACACATGACAAAAGTAATTGAAGCAAAAAGATTGTTTAAAGAAAATCGGTCTATTGTTTCCTTGTATTAGGCAAACTTTCAGTTTGTACCAGGTCAATTTTACGCTGTCACCATCGTTAGACTGTCACTAGCTACAAAATAGGCCTCATTGTTCGTAATGCATACCAGCACAGGACATATTTGACTGGTGAGATCGCTAGAGACAACTGCGGTGAGAAAAGTTCTGCTCAAGCATCAAGGCTTACTTTCTCGTTTAGTGAGAGTTAATGTTGAAGGTATATTCAAGTGAGTTTAGTCAACATATGAGATCTGGGTATAACCCCGTCCCCCCTCCTTTCCTTTGTAAAATTGCCTTCCATCTAAAGTATATGAGACGACGGGCTGGCCCAGCCACTGATTTTGATAACCAGAATAGATATGTTCCAGTTTTGAAAATACTGGGCAGTATTGATTGTCCTAATAAGAAGTCTCTTTGGAACACATTTTAAGATAAAAATTAGCGAAAAAATACGACGTTTCGATCTCGCTGAGATCATTTTCAAGTAAGAAATAAATGAATAGAATTTTGCATATAAGATGTAAAATCACACGTGAGAATATAAAAAGCGATAAAGATATGGAAATATGTACTAAATGTTACAAAAGGTAAGTGATAAAAACTAAATACAAAAGGCTAGATAACAATAGGATAAAAAAAAAAAATTAGGATAAAAATTTTTATAAAGTACTCTGCGCTATAAAAATAACTTTGCGCGGATGGAGTCAGACTGCGTGTTCAAAGTTGGCTTTAGTTCTTTTATGAAAAGCATCTCATAAATTAAGCAGTCAAACTTGCTCTGGCACTTCCGTAAGATCTTGAATCTACGAGGTATGTCGCTTGGGTCCCCCCCATGTTGATCTCTGACGTGCTTCCCGATGACAGATCCCTGGAAACAATCGAAATTCTAGCCGAAAAAGCATTTAAGGACGACTGGTTTAACAATGAACATAGTCTCCACATTACGAAAGCAGATCTAGTAGAGCTGTTAAACATTGCCACGAAGAACCAGTTGTTTCAGTTTGAGGGAAATTTGTATGAACAAGTGGATGGTGTCGCAATGGGCTCGCCCCTGGGACCCCTAATGGCCAACGCGTTCATGTGTAGTATTGAAGAACGACTCCAAGACCAAGGCAAAATGCCGGATTTCTACAAACGCTATGTGGACGACACGTTTAGCATAATGCCCAACGTGGAAACAGCTGAAGCATTTCTATCCACACTGAATGACAGCCATCCTTCAATTAACTTCACCATGGAGCTAGCCACAAACGGCAAACTTCCCTTTCTGGGGGTGGAGATCGTGAAACACATGTCCCGCCTGGAGACAAAGGTGTATAAAAAGCCAACAGATACTGGATTATTGTTGCATTATCAAAGTCATGTCGATGTGCGATATAAACGGTCGCTGCTAAAAACAATGCTGAATCGTGCTTTTAAGCTTTCTTCGAACTGGCAACTGTTCCACCAAGAATGTGAACGTCTCACGGAGACTTTCTCTCGACTGCATTACCCAGTCCCACTCTTGCAATCAACAATCAGAGATTTTGTTACTGCAAAAGTTCCAGGAGATATAAGATCCTTTCAGAAGTGTGACGATAAGAAAGCACCCGTGAGAATAATATTACCATTTAAGGACCAGAGATCAGCCAATTCTGTGCGGAGACAACTTAAAGAACTAAGTCGCAAAATCGGGAAAGATATCCATCCAGTGTACACAAGCCGAAAGATCGGAGCTGTCATCAAGCCAAAGGAAAGCAAACCCCCTATTGTGAACCAACAATGCGTTGTATACCATTTTAAGTGTGATCTGTGCGATGCGGATTATGTCGGCTACACATGCCGACACCTGTATCAACGCATTGATGAACACAAGGGATCTGTCATCGGGAAGCACGTCAGAGATCAACATGGGGGGGACCCAAGCGACATACCTCGTAGATTCAAGATCTTACGGAAGTGCCAGAGCAAGTTTGACTGCTTAATTTATGAGATGCTTTTCATAAAAGAACTAAAGCCAACTTTGAACACGCAGTCTGACTCCATCCGCGCAAAGTTATTTTT
>JAHPZR010052386.1:17500-30154 GCA_019787425.1 Platygyra sinensis
CCAAGAAACCATTACACTGACTGTCATGATTTCCTTTAAAATTTATGAATCATTAATGATTATGGGAAGGCATTGGCATTCTTGGTGATTAGCCTGTCTAAATTACAAATGTGCATACTGGGACTCAGTCAGCCTCAATGAACAACGACTGCATAATAAGATTTCACTGCATGTGCCTAAGTTCGATAGACACTAGTAATAGGCCATTTCTGAGTTTCCTTGTGCCTCCGTTTCAAAGCGAATCTAAGTGCGAAACCATTCTTATGAAAATCGGTTTGATTTGCATGAAAAGGAAATTGCATGCAGAACTCATTTTCATAAGAATGGTTTCGCACTTAGACTCTTTTTGAAACAGAGGCACAAGAGAACTCGGAAATGGCCTGTTACTGACTGCTAGTAAAAGTACAGTCACACTAGTATATCAAGTGTGCATTTGACTGTTATTATTTACCGTATATAATAGCCAGCCATTGCAAGCACTCAGGGGCGGATGTTGGAGGAGGGTGTAGCTATGGCGTACTATCGGGGCCAAAATTCAACTTTTGAATTTTGCTTGTACGTTTGGCATTCGATGTTGTAGTTTTACAATTTGTTCTTACATCTGCAATTCAACATTCAAGTTTGCAATTTCTCTATTCCAATTGACGATTTGACATTGTTTGTTTCACAATTCAACATCCAAGTTAACGCAATTCAACATCCAAGTTTACGCAATTCAACATTCAACTTTGAAAAATGCATGTTTTCGATATCCAACCGCAACCCAGTCAATGACAGTCAGTGTGGGCTCAGAAAACTATCAAAATTCTCCCTGTGTAGGGGCTAGCAAAGGCAGGTCACGCTACCCTAGACAGTAGCTTTTACCAAGTAAAAATGGCGCCGTAGTCATTCTTTTTACCCCGGGGGAGGTACTCGATATATCCCTGGGTGGGGAGGTGTGGCCCGGCCCCTCATCCCCTGACCCTGTTTAAGACAATTATCGCTGATTTTCCTATCCTGTTTAAGACAGAATTCCGATTTTTGATACCCTATTTAAGACATAGATTTAAAGTTGCGGTTACAAATTGTGTGGCTTTCTTGTTGTGTAATCAAGAGAAATTTAATGTGCCTGGTATCAATGTCAAAGCCAACAATAATAATTTACAAGAGCTTGTAACAATTTTGCTGTTTATCGTCTGAGAAAAGATATCCCATTTAAGACAAAAATTGATAAATCGATACCCTGATTAAGACAAAAAATGATAAATTCAATACCCTGTTTAAGACAAAAATCCCGAAAAACATACCCTGGCTGGCCGCACGTCCCCATTAAGCCCTTACAAGGGAGTACCCCCCCCCCCCCCCCCCCGGGCTCTTTACACCCAACACGCGATCGTACCTAAGTAATAGGCTAGTTTTGAATTGTGCAGCAACAAAACAACAGAGTCGAGGTTCAGGGGAATAATTAGCATTTTGTATTGTTCAAAACAAAGGAAAATGCAAATTACTCCCCTGAACCTCGACTCTGTTCTTTTGTTGCTGCACAATTCGAAACTAGCCTATTTATTTGTAAGTTCAGATACACCACATTCATATATCTCACTGTCCTTTCTGGGTTTTGCCGCCTATGAACATTGTGTGACCATAAAGTATTTTAGCTGGTGAGATTGACACGAATTTCAATCTTTTTGTGTATTTATTTCCAGGGGTCTGAGTTTTCGTGAAACCCAGGCGGATCACGAAAACTCAGACCCGGCCTGGAAATGAATAAAGAAAAAGATTGAAATTCGTCTCAATCTCACCAGCTAGAATGCTTTATGGTCACACAATGTTCATAGGCGGCAAAACCCAGAAAGGACAGTGAGATATATGAATGTGGTGTATCTGAACTTACAAATAGATTACTTGCGTACGATCGCGTGTTGGGTGTAAAAAGAATGACTACAGCGCCATTTTTACGTGGTAAAAGCTACTGTCTAGGGTAGCGTGACCTGCCTTTGCTAGCCCCTACACAGGGAGAATTTTGATAGTTTTCTGAGCCCACACTGACTGTCATTGACTGGGTTGCGGTTGGATATCGAAAACATGCATTTTTCAAAGTTGAATGTTGAATTGCGTAAACTTGGATGTAGAATTGTAAACTTGGATGTTGAATTGCGTAAACTTGGATGTTGAATTGTGAAACAAACAATGTCAAATCGTCAATTGGAATAGAGAAATTGCAAACATGAATGTTGGATTGCAGATGTAAGTACAAATTGTAAAACTACAACATCAAATGCCAAACGTACAAGCAAAATTCAAAAGTTGAATTTTGGCCCCGATGGTATGCCATATGTAGCACCCCCCTGAGATGAAGCCTTCTTCTTTCTATTCGCTTTCAAAATTTGTTTACCTCACCGGTCAGTGACATCATTACTTAGAGGTGCACCCCCTCCTAATAAAAATCCTGGATCTGCCCCTGGCACTGTCAGCATTTTGGCTGCAAATCGAAATAATAAACGCTTTAACCTGCAGGTGTCTGCTTTTTCCACTGTGAGCTGAAAAAACTGCCATATCTGCCAATTTTATCATTACCATGGTGGACTACAGGGTGAAAAGTAATTCGGGAAACTCTCCTGGATCAAGATTTGAGATAGTCCTCCAACGCACATTGTTGCCAAATGCAAATGTTACA
This sequence comes from Platygyra sinensis, assembly GCA_019787425.1. Classification (NCBI taxonomy): domain Eukaryota; kingdom Metazoa; phylum Cnidaria; class Anthozoa; order Scleractinia; family Merulinidae; genus Platygyra; species Platygyra sinensis. The sequence goes on from JAHPZR010052386.1 coordinate 20,157, forward strand.
CCTGAACAAACAACATGATTAAGAGCTCCTCCTGAGTGCCGTGATCTAAGTGAGCCTGTTAGGACTGTTACTTTAGCCTGTATACAGTACATGGTGTTTTTCACCAAAGCAACACCTCTGTCAAACATAACTTCAAAACCACAATAAGGGCCTGCTTCGCATCTTAAACTGCTTGAAGAAAACTCTCCACTTTGTCTTTTAGATACCATAACTTGTTTCTTCTTGGTGTTCTTTATCGTAGCTAGATCTATGGAGTAACTCGAATTTTCAACTCCAAAGAGACAGACCCCATGTAATATTATATCTTTGTCCACGGAGAAATCAAGAGTACATGTAAACGAAGAAGGTAACAAATAAGATAAAAAATTATCCGTGAAACTGCCGAATCTACAACACCTTTGCGCATTTACTTTAAAGCCTGCTCTTCTGATTTCTGGAAACCCCACTGGAGATGTTGGGACTGAGCTCAGACATTTGACAACAGTAACGATTTCGTCTGGGGTTAGAATTTTGCTGTCCAACACGATGCTAGCAAAATCCTCCTGCTTCATTGTTGGAAAGCGAAGTGCTTTGACAAGCGTTTCTCCAAGAATTCTTCTTTTTACTGGACCATCTGCCTCTAAACCTTGCCTGTCGCATTCCTTTGTCGCCCACAAGTCAACAGCTTTAAACAGGTCGATCTCTTCAATCGTCAGTCCATCTCTTGCGACTATCGTCTCAAGTAAGGATCTCTCAATTGCCGCAAACTCATCTGATTTCACAGCCTTTTCTGTCTGTTTATCGATCACTTCCCAGCATCGGTCCACCAGTTTTTTCTCTTCATATTTCTGAGCAGACGAAAGGATACTAAAAACGTTTGTAGGATCTACTCTGCGTTCCAAATATTTCATGCATTTAGCAGCCAGTGAAGGCACCATGTATTTCTTCGCCAAATACAACACTCCCATCACATTACTTCTCGTCAAGTTCACTTCATCGCTGTACATGTAACGAAACAACTCCAACAGACTTTCGTAGTCACAGTCAGGCAGTTCAATAGAGTCTGAAGTCTCCGCCAACTTGCCGTAAAACATCGCTTCAAACACAGGACTGCCAATCGACAACACTAACTTGTGAGCAGGGATCACTTGCTTTCGTCGTTTACCTTGGCTACTTTCACCGCTTTCACCATCATTCTTACCGATGACAAACTTCACATCACTAAAGAGATCGTTGTTAAAAATAAATTTGCTTCTTTCTCTGACAGCTGGTCTTGTAGTTTGCCAGTGCTCCGGGACGACAAACATCGTTTCTGTAAATCCTCCGAGGTATAAAACAGGCGAAAATCTTTATCCAATATCATGGTGGTGTTTGGGAAATGAATTGTTTTCACCCTGAATCTGCAATCACGTTGGTCAGTAATAGTTCCCTCGCGTCAGTACCTCATGTAATATCCCTTGTAAAGTGTATTTAGAACTTCTCCGGAATTCGCAATATTCCCTGTGTTTCTTTGTTCCCCTATTGTCTTCCCCTGTATTCTCCTGTATTCCCCTGTATTCTCTTGTATTCCCCTGTATTATATGGTATTCCCCTGCATTCCCCTGTATTCTCTTGTATTCCCCTGTATTCTCCTGTATTCCCCTGTGTTCTCCTGTACTGTATTCTCTTGTATTCCCGTGTATTCTTATGTATTCTCTTGACGTACTGTATTCCCCTGTAATCTCCTGTATTCTCCTGTTTTCTCCTGTACTCCCCTGTGTTTTTCTGTATTACCCTGTATTCCCTCTAGTCTCCTGTATTCTCCTGTTTTCCCCTGTATTCTCCTGTATCCTCCTGTGTTACCCTGTATTCTCTTGTGTTCCCCTGTATTCGCTTCTGTTCCCCTGTATTTTCTCGAATTGTCCTGTATTCCCACGTATTCTCCTGTATTCCCCTGTATTGTCCTGTATTCTCTTGTATTCCCCTGTATTCTCCTGTATTCCCCTGTTTTCCCCTGTATTCTCCTGTATTCTCCTCCTCCTCCCTTGCCTTGCGAATACCATCTCTATTTAACAATTAGACCCGTAGCCCGAAACGGGTTAATAGGCTTCGGTAAGGCTAGATTAAATGTAATCACAAATGGAATTCTGTAACCCTCTGTAAACCGTTGTATACCCCTGAAATCCTATGTAAACCCTTGTATGCCCTTGTAATCCCCTGTATAACCCTGTAATCTCTTGTATAGCCTTGTAATCCCTTGTGATCCCCTGTAAACCCTTGTATACCCTTGTAATCCCGGTCAACCCTTGTATACACTTGTAATCCCCTGTATACCCCTTTAATCCCTTGTAATCCCCTGTAAACCCTTGTATTCCCTTGTATACCCCTGCAATCCCCCGTAAACCCTTGTAATCCCCTAGAAACCCATGTAAACCCATGTAAACTCTTGTAGTCCCCTGTACACCCTTTTATTCCCTTGTAATCCCATGAAAACTCATGTATTCCTTTGTAATCCCTTGTCTTGTAAACCCTTGTATATACCGCTGTAATCGATAATAAATTCAAATTTGAAGGTCAAATTAAGAAAGTATGTCGTAAAGTGAGCCAGACAAGGATAAGAAGTTCCTTCCTTTAGAGCTGCGGGAAAATCTTCATAGAGCGTTCATTGCTCCACATTTTAATTATTGTGCCGAGTCCTTGGCATTTATGTAGTAATCGCTTACAGAAAAACTCGAAAAATTGAACGAGCGGGCACTCCGCTTCGTTTATCAAGACCAAATTTCTCCTTATGAGACCCGAGTTGTTAAAATGGGTATATAGCACATTAGCAAATCAAAGACTTGCAAATAGAAATGAACCTACAAGTATTTCCGAGTTATTGACTGCACGTAATTCTAATTTTAATTTACGTGATGATGCTATTTTGTATTTATCTAAAGTTAAGATTAAAAACGTTAACTGAAAGTACGGGATTAATCATGGAGATACCAAGCTGCCCGACTATGCTCCGGGATCACTATTCCTAATAATTTGAGAAGTTTCGATACTACCGCAGTTTTAAACGTGGACTTAAGGTGCTCGACCTCGTAGCTTATAGGTTATAGTGGCTTATTTCGTATTTAACTTTTTTTATTTAACTAAGTTTCTTAGTATATAAGTAACATAGTGTTATAATTTGCAGTTTGTATATATTGTACCATTTTAAACACTTACATAGTTGTAAGTTTATAGACCCTTATTCGTAACTGTTAAGTGCCATATTAGAATTTAAATATATCATGGCAATTTGTCTCTGCATACAAGGAGGTCATAAAAGATACTATCTGTAGATTTCCATCAGCATGTTATGCACTAGAGAGCTGTTGACTCAGTCAATAATGCATTCTGAACTGGCAGACATGTTCCACACAAGATTTTATTAACCATAAGGGCCTTTCTTTTACTTTATTAGTGCATATTTAATTACATGCCTTTTGCTTCAGTATGTTTAAAGTAAACATGGTTTGGTCTCGCCATGTGTACGAACAATGGCTCAGCCAAAGTCGTACCAAAAAGGTACGATTAGGTATAAGTACAGACTGTAATAAAACAAAAGCATCAATATATAAGCATTTAGTATAAATGTACTAGCGTTCCCTGACGAATGCCGTTTTCTGATTGGCTACGCTACTCACTATCTATTTAACAATTAGACTACGAGCCCGAGTTTTCTACGAGCAGATAGTCAACGAGGCGCAGCCGAGTTGACTATCGCTCGTAGAAAACGAGGGCGAGTAGTCTAATTGTTTTAGTATAAATTTACCGTAGTCTCATTGCATAAAAAGAAAAAAAAGTCAAGTAACGCGTAGAAAAGAACTGTTTTATTATGTTACATCAGGTTCAAACGTAATGCGCGATGTGCACTGATGCGTAACTGTTGACTATCAGCAGATAGTCGACGGTAATATAGTCAATCAAATTCACGGATTCACAATAGACTACGGTAAATTTATACTAATCTGTGATAGATAGTGAGTAGCGTAGCAGCTTGCACTGGGGGGCCGCTTTTTCGGTGTTTTCGAAGTGTCTTTGAAGAGAATTTAGATGAAAGTTTGAACGACTAGTAGATTTATACTAAAACAATTAGATTATTCGCTCTCGATTTCTATCGCGCGATAGTTGACTCGGGCTGCGCCCCGGCGTCAACTATCACGCGATAGAAATCTCGAGCTCATAATGTAATTGTACACTCTTTTATTCCCTTGTAATCCCATGAAAACTCATGTATTCCTTTGTAATCCCTTGTCTTGTAAACCCTTGTATATACGTTGTAATCGATAATAAATTCAAATTTGAAGGTCAAATTAAGAAAGTATGTCGTAAAGTGAGCCAGAAAGGATAAGAAGTTCCTTCCTTTAGAGCTGCGGGAAAATCTTCATAGAGCGTTCATTGCTCCACATTTTAATTATTGTGCCGAGTCCTTGGCATTTATGTAGTAATCGCTTAACAGAAAAACTCGAAAAATTGAACGAGCGGGCACTCCGCTTCGTTTATCAAGACCAAATTTCTCCTTATGAGACCCGAGTTGTTAAAAATGGGTATATAGCACATTAGCAAATCAAAGACTTGCAAATAGAAATGAACCTACAAGTATTTCCGAGTTATTGACTGCACGTAATTCTAATTTTAATTTACGTGATGATGCTATTTTGTATTTATCTAAAGTTAAGATTAAAAACGTTAACTGAAAGTACGGGATTAAGTACGGGATTAAGCTTTTTCGTGTTTTCGAAGTGTCTTTGAAGAGAATTTAGATGAAAGTTTTGAACGACTAGTAGATTTATACTAAAACAATTAGATTATTCGCTCTCGATTTCTATCGCGCGATAGTTGACTCGGGCTGCGCCCCGGCGTCAACTATCACGCGATAGAAATCTCGAGCTCATAATGTAATTGTTAAGTATATCGTTTGTTTAAACGCCACTACAGTACGGCGAAAACGCAAACATACTTCCTTAAAGATTACAAGGAGTTTATTAGCGTAATAGAACTTAGTGACAAAACTCCATGAAATCAAAATTCTAGTGTCTATGATGCGACAAGCATTTTGAAACCATCTCTTGCTTGCAAAATTTTTGACACAATGATTTCACATATTTTGACTTATGATGGTGAAGCCAACACCCTTTAGTACTAATTTTTAATTAATGTTAATTTAATTTTTCTTTTTATCAAAGCAGACTTCAAGTATTGGGACACTTCACCGATTGGAAAAGGTCACTTACAGTTTTGTAAACGTTATTTGCAAGTGAATAACAAGGCTTCTAATATTGCATCCCGGGCTGAACTTGGCCAATGTTCTCTTATCTTTGATATGAATTCAGAAATAAAAGAACTTTTTAGTACATTTAATAGTTATCTTCAAAATAAGGAACAAAACTCTTCAGTCATATAATCATTAGTGATGTCCATTGATCCTCATCGTAATGATATAACTAGTTTTCATACCAGTCTTATAAAGACGCTCAATTATTACAATATTCTTTCTAATTTGAATCATGACAATTTAGATGATACGAAGATCCTGGATTTTGTAGATCACATGCAGAAGATCTAGGAATATATCGCCCACTGGAAATTCACAAAAGCTTGAATTTTAAGCCAGCTATACACCATCGATTGATCTTGATGTTACTAGAAAAAATCCTAATAGAAAAATTCTTGTGAAACTTAGAATAAGTAATCATAAACTTTCCAGAATGTTGAATAGGGAATAGTACGAATATTGCGATTAATCTCGATTGGGTGTGTATGCAAAAAGAAGTTTCATGTGAAAAAGCCTAAGGTATATGTCAAGCTGTTGTTTGTTGTCTGGATTCTTGAATTTTGGGGACTTCTCGGCAGAACATTTAGCCTTCTAGCTCTAAGCTATCAGTTACTTGGATGGGGCGCAGCGCGAAAACAGAGCATGAAAAAGGAAAACAAGCTATGGCTAGAGGAAGCGCCGCATTTTTCCTCGAAAACAACTTCAGCACCTGAAAGGCGTTAAATCTCTTTGGTATATGTAGAGAAACATGTATTCAAGCCTAGGGCCAAACAAATATGGCAAAAAGGTTTGACAAACATCCGGCCAGTAAAAGAGCTCTAATTTACTCTTGCTTTCTCGCGCGCGATACATGGCGTCACATGAGCGCGCGCTTAAATAAAGGGCATTCGCAAGTCAGTTCTCGTCCAAGGTTGTAAAAACCTTTCTTTGATCGGGGATTGCTCGAAAACCTACCGTACAACCTATGATGAAATTTTCAATGTTGATTTGTTGGGGTGAATCACGTTTAGAGCCCACATTTTTAAAAAACCTGCAAGATGGATTTTGAGCCATTTTTGATTTCACATTCTCTGAGTTTGCAAAAAATCTGTGTTACAGATTTTTATTTTACTTTGCATGAATGGTAAATCAGACCCAATTTCTTATTCCCGAAATTTTGAGGTGGGGTCATTCGGGTAGATCTTGAGAAAAACGTGACTTAACCTACTAGTGCCCAGTCTCTCAATGGGTACTCGGTCGCTCATTTTGGCCATTTCTTGATGTTTGATTATTAAATTTCACATAGAATGGTAAAAGACTTAAGAAAACAGTAAATAGTGAAGGGAAAAAAAACTTGGAACCTTTTTCAAAAGAGTTAAAAGTTGTGCTTTTATACTCCATTAAAACTGTAGTAAGCCACCTTAATAAAGAGTTCTATGAAACGTTTCTTAAAGTGTTGCTTAATTTACACCACCTTTCTTCACATAAGCAAGTACTTAATCGCGTTTAGGCGAGCGATAAAAGCAGCAATAACTTCTTTTTAATTTGTCAATTACCTTAAAAGCTTCCATTACATCATACGGCCAGTCCCGCGCGAGTAAGCTCACATAGCGTTTTTCACCAGGTGTTTGTTGTTAGATCTTAACAGAACAGTTTTAGACAACTACTTTTTGGAAATGGCTAGAGAGATAGCCAGGTCCTCTCGCTTTCAGTCTCAATCATTTGTCAACGTAGTTCAGATATCGAGATTCCATAAAAGGGGTTCTATAAGGCAGGTTGCCTGGTGTGCAGAAAATTCAGTTTTCCTTCAATTTGTTTGGCTGTCTTTGGGCTTGCTGTTAAAGTCAAATTAATGGCGCACTGGCTCTTTGTGACGAAATTATTTAAAGAAGCGATGCTTTTGCTGCTTGGCAGCAAGTTACCAAGTTAGCCACTCTCGTTTCGCCCGCCCGGGTTCAGGCCCTATAGGGTAGCGGGAAGAAATTAGAGTTCAGGGACTGGACTAGGGTACGTTTGCATAACTTTCAAGAATTCTCCCAACCCTCCAAGTGTTCAGATGTGGCTCTGTAAACACGGAAAAAGTGCTCTATTGCTTCTAAAAAATAATTCTTAATAGTATGCGCAAATCTGAAACGTCATAACCGTGCTCGCATACTCTCATCCAAACACACCTATCGACCAATGAGACATAGTAGCTCAGTTATGGTGCTCCGCTTGGCAGCCAAAGCTCTGCTAATATATGGCCCTATCTGAAACACCGGTTGCATATCCACATGTAAGATGTCTTTTGTCTGCAAGTTTTCTTGCAGGTTTCTAAAACCATCTTTTGATGTAGCCCTCCCCTCATCTTTATTGCTCAGATAGATCATGAAATGCTTGACCACAAACAATGCAAAACAAAATAAAGACAGGAAATGTAATTATGCCACAGGTCCACTTCACCAGCCATAGAAAACTGTTCTCTACACATTAGTTAGGTGATATGTCAGACATGAGAGACCATGTTTAGTCTTGTATATTTTCAGGCACCAAAAAGAGTTGAAAAAATGGTGCATTGCCCAGTATTGTTGATGGACTTCTGGTGTTTGAAAATATGGTCAATCACTGTCTTTGATCTTCTTAATCCAAATCAAAACTTAGAGAAGAAATGAAGAAATAAAATCATAAAAGTCTTTGTTCAATAAGATCAGATTCCAAAGAAACCATAACACTGACTGTCATGATTTCCTTTAAAATTTATGAATCATTAATGATTATGGGAAGGCATCCGCATTCTTGGTGAAGCGTGTCTAAATTACAAATGTGTATACTGCAACTCAGTCATAATCATTTAACAACGATTTCGTAATTAAAATTTCACTGCATGTGCCTAAGTTCGATAAACACTAGTAATAGGCCATTTCCAAGTTTCCTTGTGCCTCCGTTTCAAAGCGACTCTAAGTGCGAAAACATTCTTATGAAAATGAGTTTGATTTGCATGAAAATGAAACTGCATGCAGAACATGGTTTCGCACTTAGACTTGTTTTGAAACAGAGGCACAAGAGAACTTGGAAATGGCCTATCACTGACTGCTAGTAAAACTAAAGTCACACTTGTATATCAAGCGCGCATTAGACTGTTAGTATAATCACTGTATGTAATTATAGCCAGCTATTGTAAGCACTGTTGGCATTTTGGCTGCAAATCGAAATAATAAATGCTTTAACCTGCAGGCAAGGGCGTAGCCAAGGGGGGGTCCTGGGGTGCCCGTGACCCCCCCTTTGTAAGCCTTTTTGTAAGCAAACAACCTACAATATTCAGGTGACAATCTGATGAGTACCCTCTGTATGAGTCAGTGTGACCCCCCCTTTGAAAAATCCTGGCTACGCCCATGCCTGCAGGTGTCTGCTTTCTCCACTGTTAGCTGAAAAAAAGCATTTGATCACAGTCTATATATACCTCAACGGTCAATTCAATTTGCCTAAGTCCACAAAGGGAAAATAGTGTCAAAATTTAGAATGAAAAGATGTCCCTTTATCCAATTTTAGTGTTACCATGGAGGACTACAGGGTGAAAAGTAATTCAGGAAACTGTCCTGGATCACGCACATTGTTGTCAAATGCAAATGTTACACCTGAACAAACAACATGATTAAGAGCTCCTCCTGAGTGCCGTGATCTAAGTGAGCCTGTTAGGACTGTTACTTTAGCCTGTATACAGTACATGGTGTTTTTCACCAAAGCAACACCACTGTCAAACATAACTTCAAAACCACAATAAGGGCCTGCTTCGCATCTTAAACTGCTTGAAGAAAACTCTCCACTTTGTCTTTTAGATACTATAACTTGTTTCTTCTTGGTGTTCTTTATCATAGTTAGATCTATTGAGTAACTTGAATTTTTAACTCCAAAGAGACAGACCCCATGTAATGTTATATCTTTGTCCACGGAGAAATCAAGGGTAACCGGAGGACGCGTCAAAAAAGATAAACAAGCATCCGTGAAATTGTCGAATCTACAACATCTTAGAGTATTTACTTTAAAGCCTGCTCTTCTGATTTCTGGAAACTCCACTGGAGATGTTGGGACTGAGCTCAGACATTTGACAACAGTAACGATTTCGTCTGGGGTACGTTAGAATTTTGCTGTCCAACACGATGCTAGCAAAATCTTCCTGCTTCATTGTTGGAAAGCGAAGTGCTTTGACAAGCGTTTCTCCAAGAATTCTTCTTTTTACTGCACCATCTACCGTTAAACCTTGCCTGTCGCATTCCTTTGTCGCCCACAAGTCAACACCTTTAAACAGGTCGATCTCTTCAATCGTCAGTCCATCTCTTACGACTATCGTTTCAAGTAAGGATCTCTCAATTGTCGCAAAGTCATCTGATTTCACAGCCTTTTCTGTCTGTTTATCGATCACTTCCCAGCATCGGTCCACCAGTTTTTCTCTTCATATTTCTGAGCAGACGAAAGGATACTGAAAACATTTGTTGGATTTACTTTACGTTCCAAATATTTCATGCATTTAGCTGCCAGTGAAGGCACCATGTATTTCTTCGCCAAATACAACACTCCCAACACATTACTCCCCTTCAAGTTCACTTCATCGCTGTACATGTAACGAAAAAACTCCAACAGACTGTCATAGTCACAGTCAGGCAGTTCAATAGAGTCTGAAGTCTCCGCCAACTTGCCGTAAAACATCGCTTCAAACACAGGACTGCCAATCGACAACACTGAACTTGTGAGCAAGCTCCTGATCGCTTGCTTTCGTCGT
>JAHPZR010052389.1:7500-20000 GCA_019787425.1 Platygyra sinensis
GACTTTAATTCCATGACCTTTTTGAGTTTTCCTTGACCTATATGTTTTTTATTTTATTTATTTTTTTATTTGACCACATATTCACACAATTTTCGAACAAAAACTTTATAATTTATGTTACATACATGTATATGGTTACTTATACCTTAACTTGATAATATCTTAGGATGTACACTTATCAGCTACCTCGTTCTTAAGGAATTTTCTGAAGAGTTTTTTCTACGTTTACACTTTTGATCTATTATTAATGTATACCTTCCATTTTGCCTGAATCTTCTCTCCGTATTATATTTTGAAGCTATGTATTTCTTAGTTCGATATTTAATATCAACTATCTCTTTAAAAACATCAAAACTGGGACTTTTGGTACAACGTCGACTTCACCAGACATGCAGTTTTGCAAGGATGAATGGAGTAGTCGATACCATCATCCTATATAATTTCCATTGATGCTACAGTAATTACTATGAGATTAATTCTTATTCATTAGGTAATCAAGTTGATATTATCGTCTTGCGTAACTCTGAGGTTTTTAATACCATGACATCGTGTTTTTACATAAAGGATTTTAGTTACTTTACTGATCTTTACTCACTCAACAACGGTGCACTTAACTTTCCCAAAAAGGCCATTAATAAAGAGGTTGTTTTCGAAATCGTACCAAGAACAAGAAAAGAAAAAAAAAAACGGGATTCACAACACAGCCGACTAAAAGATTGTTCAAATCGATTGCTAAAAATTAAGGTCAAAACTAAGCAGGCCAAAGCTCAACACGGAAAACCCCTCAAATCCAGCCGCTGGCAAAAAGGAGAAAATAAATGCCCCTGACCAAAGCAGTGCAGTGCCAAACAGGAGTGTTGAGGATGTGCTAATTGCTGCATAAACAATTTGCTGAGTAACGATCTTAGTGTGATCTAACTGTATAACAGAGCTAACAAAATGCAAACAAAGCAAAAAGCTTAACTATGTTTGTCGAATAAAAAGAAATATAATCAAGTTCGAGTTGAAACACGTTGAAGACTGACACTAGAACGAATGATTTGAAGTCGACTAACGACGAAACGATGATTTGCAAAATTTTTTCATTGCAACGCGTATCTCTGCCACACGCCAACAGTAAATAAGTGGATTGATTGACGAGTTAAGATAAACAAGCGAGGCTGACAATCTCAACAAAAATGTCCTGTATGGCGTGGAAGTCCAATCTGCGAAGTTAGCAACAGCGCGCAAGCAAATGTAAGGGGTATAACAGCTAATGAGTAAAGTTAGTAAGGCCATCATGGTGACCAGAGATTTTCTGTAACGCTTCATCTCAAAAGCCTGTTGATTTGGCTGTGATTGACTCTGGATCTGATTTCGGTGCCGTCGACAAATGCGATAAATGCTCGAACACATCGATGCGGCTACCACGATGCACAAAGCGATAACGGAGAACGAAACAGAGCGATGTAGCTCCGGGTTAATAAGGAACGTTACGGCATACACCGCGCTTGATAGCCAGATGAGGCAGAGTACGAGGAGAGTTTTCTTTACGGTGACGACAGCAACGTACCTGAGATGCAGTATGAGAGCAAGCCATCTCTCCACGCTGACCGAGGTGAGCGTCAATATTGTAGCGGAGACGAAGAAGGCTTGAATGAATCTGAAGACCTGACGAAATTCGTGGTTCACTTTCCAAATGACGCGCACAATGAACATCGGCTGGACAATCAAACCGACTGCCAGGTCAGACAACGAGAGTCCCAACAGTAGAATATTTGTTGGTTTATGTAAAGCTGGCGTGCTCCAAATCGCGCCGAGGACGAGGAAATTTCCGGCAAACGCCGTCAGCGAGAACACCGCGTTTAGAACGCAGACAGCTTCGTAAAACTCGGCGTAACTTTCTGACGAGGGATTGTTGCTTTGATTTGAGTTGTTGTACATGACTGCACAGTACTCTATGCACGATGTGTCGTGTTGATCTGTTCTGCTGTGGAGCACCTCGAATAATATACGTTATACCGTTTTGCTTGCAAGAAAATAGGTTCAGCGACACAATGATTAACTGCCGGATGCAATTTCCATATAATAGCTTGAATTATAGGTCTTGGACTTAATAGCATTTCTTTTGTCTTAGACGAGGAATTGCCATAATGGCTTTCAGAAAAAAAAAATGGAGTAATAACTCATAGGGCGACTCTTTCAGTTTCTATATTCCCAGAAATAAAATCTGGGTTTTTGGATCACTGGGAAACCTTTGATTAAAACTTGCAGGCAGTTGAACCACTCTGTGCTTTCCTGTATTTTCGTGTCCAGATTTGGGAACGTAATACTTTTGAAAGTGAGCTATATTAGTGGCCAATTAAAGTGGTGGAAATAGCGTCATTAAAATTAAGTGTTAGTCACTTAAGTTAAGATTAGGTCTACAATGGATTTCATTGGAGGAAACTGATACGTGTTTCGATCTTAATCAGCTTCGTGTTGTCTTCTTTCCTGTTATTAAATGTAATTAGCGAGCTTTACAATATAGTTTTACTTCCAATTCTACTCTTTTTTATAATGAAAGCAAGTTGGAAAGCCAAAACATGATCATGCTTTCATTTCTAGGTTTCAAATGAATGCTTACAGATTCCGACAAGGAGTGTCACTAATAATTATTTTCGTGTGCAATAGTTTGTTCACTTTTGTGGCGCTATTTTACTATGAGGTGAGTAATAATTAACGGCTCTTGTGCTTGAATGGCCTAGTCGATATATACTGTCTCCTATACAATTTCAATTGATGTTCAAGTAATTGCTTTGAAATGGACGCCTATTCATCATTAAGTGAATAAGACGTTATTATCATCTTGACGTACATGTAACAGTATGGTTACCACCTGATAAAAAAAAAAATAACTTTCCAAAAAGCTGTACTAAAATGTAATATTGTAATGCAGTAAAGATGGAGTTTTCAGAGTTCTCAGAATTAAAAATACGGGATTTTGACGTCTGGTCGAAGTAAACTCTAACTTGTGGGCACTAACAAAAGTGATTTAAATCGAAACTGGACAGTGTTTGCAACTTCACCTCTAAAACATGCGGGCAGTTGAACCACTCTATACTCTTCTGTATGTTGGTGTCCAGATTTTTGAATTCATTCCCTTTGATGTAAGTGACTGAATTGCATTAGTGACAGATAAAGTGGCGGACCCGAATGTCGTTAAAATTATGTGTTACTTTCCTCGATTGTCGCTCACCAAGATAGGTTTAGAATGGATTATACTTTATTACAGGGAACTGATAAGTGTTTCGATCTCAATACTGTGTTGTCTTCTTTTATGTTCATATTGCACTTATTTAGCAGGCTTTGTAATATAGTTTTACCCCCAATTATAATTTTCTTTCTCTTTTTTTTTCTTTTCTTTTTATTTCCGCGAACAACAGCGACAAAGAAGTACAAAAGTACTACAGTCTTTAGGCACGACTATTTTTATACTTTACTATTTTTTTTGGAAAATACTGCTATCAAATGTTCTGAATCGTCATAGTTACTATTGGTTATATTTCATTTATAATTATATGTAATCTGAAAATAGTAAAATTGCAATCAGGGAAAGACGGAGTTAAAATTTGTGTTTGACACTAACTCTTGTTAACGTTAGAAACAACGTTAATAAAACATCAAAAACCAAACTACTTCGGCCTCCAGCAGTTTTTTAAAGCCAACTAAGTGACGGCTTTTTAACAGTTCATAGTTCTGCGCGTCCTACGCCAGCAAAAACATAACACACGACCGCTGCGCGTGATTACGCGAGGGATTTGCAAACATCCGGGATGTCAAAGTGCTCGTTTCCCGCGTTGTTGTCTCTCTGCGAATGCCAGGCCTCGAGGAAAAGTCTCTCGTGAAAATTACGAGCCTTTTCCACAATTGTCGCAAGGTCGAAGTCTATACTATGGAGAAACTGGATCGCGTGTTGCGCAACTTTTTGGAATTGTGGTCTCCAACCAGAACCACCCTTTTATCAGTGTTCTTTTAACCTTGTTTCCAAGGCTTAGTCAGTCTGTCCATAGTATACGAAATCCGGGCAACACGTTACAAGGTTTGTAACCCACTTTAACGCCGTGGTTACGTAGTACTCGCGAAATTCTCTCGGAGAGGCCTCTGACATATGGGAGAAAAACAAAAGGGGATGTTCACGATGCGCTAGCGCTGGAAGAGCCGCTGGTACTCGAATCCGGCACGGCGGAGGGAGTTGTGGTAAGACTTGCAACTCCGGATAAAACTCAGATGGTAGTTGTTGTCTTTTAGCACTTTGAATACGTGTCTCCTCTCTCTAGACCGCTCGGTATTTGTGGATGGAATTTCTTAGGCCCTGTGAAGGAGTGTATTGAGGACTGACCTTTTATGCTGCAATGGTTGGTGAGAGTTGTCATCAAGGTATTTATCTGTGTGTGTTGGTTTGGAAATAGGAACGGCATCTAAACAATGAGATCTAGACCTCTGGATAACTGACTGCCGCCACATTAAGATCAAGAGCTCTCAATTACATCAACCTTAAAGGTCCGAGTCCTAGACAGCTTTTGACAGCCATTAAACAACTAAAGCGCCGCGATGATATTGCCATAGTAAAACCGGACAAAGGCTCAGGCGTCGTTGTAATGGATATATAAACAATAGTCTCCATTTGGCGCGAAAATATGCTAGGATATTTGTCCGCGGACATTATCTGTTCCGAGAAGCGAACAGTTTTCCGAGAGCGTAGCTCGAGGAAAACTGTGAGCTTCTTCTTTTACGCAACGCGCGCAGTTTTGAAAATTGGGGTATATTCTCGGATATCTCCCAGTTTTAGCTGGGGATATTCGGTCACGTGACGTGTTTAGACCAATTGCGCGCGAGCGAAAAGATTGATGGATTATAAGTCGGAATATATACATCAGCAATTTTCGTCCCATTCCTTCAGAACGACAAAACCCCAAGACAGACAATCCAAGCACTATCATCCGCCTTTAGCAATATCAAAATATCTGCGGTACGTAGTTTAGCAGATATTTGTTTTCTGCACGTTCTGTATTTCTTATTGTGTTATTCAATTAGGTGTTTCAGTTACGCAATACGCGTTAATTGCCTTCATATATAAGCTGTTGCCAGTCAGTTGCTCTTCCTTCGGGTCTGCTAACGCCACACGCTACTCCACCATTCTTTAGCATGACTGATTTTGAGCAAATTGGTGCGCGTCTAGTCGGAACGATGGAGGTTTAGATCCTTCTGCCGGTGCTGCTATACAGTCCGCCGTTTCTAAATTGATGGGGGTCTTTAGCTGATAATCTCAGTCAGATTTTTGAATCTCGGCTTAGCGATTTCGCCAAGCGATTTTCCGAGGAAAACAGCTCGTCCGTTGAACAAGCAGTCAAGAGAGCTCGGCGCGAGCACTATACCTGCACTCAGGCCATAATCCAATATTCTCCATGAATTGCTGTTTTGCTGTATTTCATTCTTTTGATAAGGTTAGCGCAGAAAGGAGTTTCCTGTACAATCTACCATCACTAGGATCCTCCCCAACGCTGTGGCCCAGTTCCTTCGTCCGACTGATTCTAGACTGGCACACCTGTAGGTGTTACCGAAAACGCACAAGGAAAAATTAGCCATGCCACCAACCCTATAGGAACTAATACGTATAATTATGCTCTGGTGAAATGGTAGGACAACAAGCTCAAACTGTTGTCGCTAAATCAGCACACAGTCACGGATATTTTTGACTTCGTGAATGAACTACCGCGAGGCCTCATCATAACACCTGGTGATTTACTGGTGTCCTATGACGTGTCCTCGTTGTTCACGAATGCGCCTTTGGATGAAACCGTAAAGATTCTCGCGGACAGAGCTTTTCGAAACAACTGGTTTAATTCCGAGTACCAAGCCACTTGCCGACATTTCGAAGAAGGACCTTATCGATCTTTTGGGTGTGGCCACTAAGGGCCAGCTTTTCCAATTCAATAAAGTTGATCGATCAATTCATCAATCCACGGTCAATCAGTCAATCAGTCAATCAATCCTTTATTTGGTAATGTTATTGCAGCTATATTTTAACTATGCAGAGAGTATAACACATTACCAGAAATCCGAGTCTTATTGCGTCACGAAAACCGCACGTCAATCAAATGGAACTTAAAAAATGGCGTCGCGATGCTATAAAGAAATGTATGGGATCTGAAACAAAATCTCAATTTTCGCTAGCTTAAATAAACTAATTTCGATGTGCCGACCTTTCGCTGATAAATAATATGCAACTGCTCTACAAAGCGAACGTTTTTTTACTGTTTCGCTCATTCTTCGGGCCGCCAAATAGCATCAAAATAACAAGGATTTATGGTTGTACTTGCTTACTAGTTTCATCAAAATACCTCCACCTACCTTGACTTCAAAGCTCTGTGCTGCCCGTGTGTTTCAAGCTTCCATCGGTGCCGACCCCTCAAAATTTTCCTCAAATTACGGTCGTTTTAAGCAAGTGAAATAAATCCTTTCAGGATAAAACAGAAGGCCGCCCAGCAACACCAAAAAAGTGCTTCATCACGAATGGTTATAGCCTACTCTGAGGGTACGAATGTCCTGCAGGATGCGAAGAAACGCGAAGAACAACCACTTTCCATCGAGCAAAATCCACCATATTTACTTCAGCTTAGCCTCCTGGCAGTTTTACATGTTCTACCGCTGTCTAAGTATCTACAGGCTCAAAAATGCGAAAAATCGCGCGAAATTACGAATGGTAATATATGGGACGACTTAATTCACTTATTGAATTCCGGCACTGAGAATGTCTCATGTTTTGCTCGATTTCGAAAAGAAAGCCCTTGATTTTAAGCTTCAAGTCACTGATTCCCCGTTGTCTTATATACATCAGCAGCACAGTAGACAAGCTGAAATTGCTCTGTCAATGATATACATCCCATATCCAATTCTGAAGAAATGGCATGAGCTTGTTGGAATCAAAGACGAGAGAGGAAATGAGTTGAACTACATTGACCTTCTTAATTTTTGGATTCCTGGTCAATGGTTCAAAATAAGCAAGGACAACGGATCAAGAATCCAAATAAGATCTTTTCTTTTTCCTATTCTCGGCATACATTATATCAACAGTGCTTAACCTGTGAAGCACATCACAGAGCGATAAGCGCCGACATATTAGATTTTATTGTTCTAGAGTGTAACATGATATACCGCTGACAATTTTTAGCGGGCTCGAAATGTCCGTGATTTCTGGTAATGATGTATTGATTATAATATTGATCCCAGAGCTGTTCAAGCAGGGATCCAACAGGTAATCACGTGATGACGAATTTCATGATAGTCAGGAGAGTTGCTTCACATTTTGTCTCTAAGTTTGTTTAGTCTCGCACTTTCTAGAAAAAATACAATTCAAGATATGCTACTCAGAACGAACGAACGAACGACGAAAAATCCATCGCATGGACAAGACTTTCCCTCGAACTTAAAGAAATTGCAACAGCTGTGCTGCATACTGTAGCCAAGAGATATTTGTCCTCACGCGATCAACGTGAATTTTTTAAAAGCTTTTAAACAGAAAGCGAACACTCGCTAACGGTAGCATTATTTTGTTGGTTCGAAAAGTCCAGAACCAAAAGTTATTTGATAGCTCCTACAAATCGACAAATATCACCGTCATAATTTCCGATTGCCACACTCGGCATTGAGAACTTTTTGGATGTGTAACACTAGCTTTTTTAACTTTATTAACCTCCGTAAGTATTGTACAACGTTTCAGCTTGTGCAACAATTAAATCACACTAACACTTCCTCTTGAATACTTTAGTTTTACTGGGCCTGGAATATCACAAAGGGCGACGAAAGAAAAACAAACGGAATGAATGTGGCCCTTAGTTCTAATTGATGACAGCAAAGAATAACCACAATAAAGTCCGCTCAGCATGTCGCTTCGTATCAGGAGTGTTTCATAAACTGAAACGACCTCAAAAGCGTGGCCGCCTTTCTACAGAAAGCGCGATCTGCATGTGAATGAATGCGTTTACATGCAACCCAGTCGGAACTGCGAACGAAGGATATTGTTCGGATTGGTTACATCGTAGGTGAGTCAAGTTAAATCGATATTCCTCTATCCTGTCAGCTATTTCACACAGGTCCCCTCGTGTACTTCAGTGTATACGCTTTAATTCATCTGTCTGGCCTGGATGATTTAGTCTGTAGTCTTACATACATTTGTTTTTGTTCGTTGTTATTCACATATCATGCTTTGAAATTGTTTTGAGTACGTTGGATGTTCTTCGGCGTATCAGGCTTTAAATCTGCATGACTTACTAGCTCTGGACTGCAACAACCATATCTCTGGCAAATTACCTAACCAAATACAATTGTTTAGGCGTGGTATTAACTCCTTGGCTCGCATTTTTCTAGTTCGAACGAAGTGACATCACATAATATTAGTGCTTGCGGTTTTTCCTCAGTCAAAACAGTCGGTAAAAGACAAAAGATCCAAAGGCAGTAAAAAACATACTTTGATCGACGTCAGAAAAATGCAAGCGTAGGAATTATCGTTCCTAAGTCACCAAAAACGGGGAAGAGTTGCATTTTGTGCTGTAACTTGCTGAACACAAATTACCTTGTCAATCCCAGTTATGTATGCTTAAGTTGTTTTTTGAAACTCTGGGCTTAAAACGCATTAAGCGGAGACACAAAAATAAAATGAAAACTTCAAAACAATTTGTTACATTAAGACTCAGTATAAATTAAAGGAAGCTATGATTGTTAATGGTTTGTAATATTAGGTATAACCTGTTATTTAGATGATCTCGTAGTCGACCTTGTACTGTGATAATAGGTTTTACAATGATAAACATTGGGTGGGCGTATGTTATGATTGGCTAGCGTAGAGTACTCCGCCTTCATGAATATTACTTTTTATGTTTTGTCCTCAGTGAAATAAAGTCGGTATATGTAAAGACAAAAGTTCCAAAGGCAAGAAACTACTTTATTTGAAATTTAAATAATGCAAGCCAATGAGCCAGTATTGTGCTTAAGTCACCAAAAACGGAGGACAGTCGCAATTTTTGCTGTGATTTGAGACATCCCGGAAGACATCTTGCTAATTTCAGTTATGTTAGCTTATGTTGTCTACATGTAAGGTTTAAAAACAAAAGCCCGAGTTCAAAAAGCAAATAGCTGGAAGATAAAAAATAAATTGAACATTCAAAACAATTTCTGATTAGATTCAGCCTATAAAAGAAAACTCATAATAAATGATAGTTTGTGTTTCCCGGTATTCGCTAATCTGCTAAGAGATAATTTAGATAGCTGCAGTCGGCGTTGTACTAGGATAGTAGATTTTAAGATGCTAAACATTGATATAGCTCAGACGAATTCACAGTCAAGGGTTAAGCGGGTTATCACCCATCTGTGGCTTAAAAAGCGAAAGACATTTCAAGAGAGGATATAGGAAACGACATTCTTGTATAAACTGCAGCCTACTAGATGATGCAATTAGCGGGAGGATAACAATAAACTGAATAGTCAAAACAATTTCCTGATTAGATTCAGCCTATAAAAGGAAACTCATAAGACTGAGATGATGGTTTGAGTTCCCGGTATTCGCTGATCTGCTGTTGAGAAGATCTCGTTGTAGTCGACGTTGTATTAGGATACTGAGTAGATCAGTTTTAGAAGGATAAATATTGATACAGCTCAAATGAATTCACCGAGTCAAGGGTTAAACAGGTTATCGCCCAATTGTGACTTTAAAAACTCATTAAGTGTTCCTCCCCCAAACAAAAGGAATTACATTTATGTCACGCGCATTGGCCTTGCAGGATTTAGCCGCTAAAACACTTGGCTTTGAAATACATTTACTAGAGGAATCTTGGTAAAAGGCCCTCTTCTCTCAGTCGAGCGGTGCAATTTTACCCTCCGTTTCTCGAATTACCTGATCAGTTCTCAAACTGCTCTTCGTTTCCCTTGAAGATTTGAGAAGTCGGAATTCCACCGTCTTTAATACTTGCATAAGATGGCTCTTGAGAAAAAACGAGACGAAATTAAAGCGACACTTGTCACTAATTAGCTTGCAGCTGTTTGGAAAAGCAAACTTATTATTGAATGCTATCACAAGTGCTAGGCAAAGTTGACCGAACTACGAACAATTTCTGAGGGTAAAAGTCGTAATTTTGCTTTTCGTTATCAACACTGATAAACACACACGCAGCGCTGCCGGGGTGAATGCACAGGGGGCGCGCAGGATAACGTAGCAATTATTTGCAACAGCATGGAATAAAATCGAATCTAATTGAACGATCTTATTAATGGATTTTCCAAAAATATTTAAGACCACCTTGGAGTGTTTTGACTGACGAGTGTTGATTAATTGCCACTAGCCTAAAAACAACGTTCATTATTAGTGTCAATTATCTTAACTCGCGACTGATAACTAAATAACAGGCACGATTTAACTGCAGCGTAGGCTCGATTACAATGAAGCCCAAAATTGGATTGGTGTACTGTCGGGAAATATAAGCAAACGGATACCAAAACAAAAGGATTAAAGACATAACATGTTTGACTTAACACTGAGGGGGGTCAAAGACAAAGTTATGGACAAAGCACAGTATTTACACAGCTTGCTCAAATTTATTTGCATAGGGGATTAGAATTAAAGGGAGTTGTAGTAGACACACAACTTGAGCTAACATCTGGAAGTTGGCGCTTGACGTCTTTGTTGAACACGATACGGACTCTGATCGATCCGAGGTAAGCTTGTAAGCCTGGAAATTCCAACAGAGGGGTATTAACCGGGTGTTATTTCATTTGCAATAGTGATTAGACTTGGAAAGTCATTAGCTTGAGGTTGAGAAAACGATCTTTTCAAAATCAAAGACGTATGATACGAGTAATTCAGATAGTTTCCTTTGTCCATAGAGAACCTCTTCGAAACAGCACTTAAAAATAATAGATGATCAGCGGGCATGAATCAGTTAGCATTGGAGAAGAGCAAAATTTTGTTTACGACCTTTATTAATTATCGGCTTCTTATTAAACACCTGTTTCAAATCTGAGAGCGTACGACATGATGAAGTCAGTAATAGAAATGTTTGTTATCGCCTGGTACGTGTGGATGCGAAAACTTTGGGTGCGTGATAAGGAGCAAAAAAAAACATTGATATAACCATTTCTCAATCGTTCCTTAAAAAGACATGAATGCCTCCACTCGGGGCCTTTACGTTTATGGCTTTTCAAGCACACCACCTCAAAAGCACGTCATTACCTTCAACCCTGATAATTGTCTGTTCATGAATTGAGGCAGTTGTCTGGTTTTAAAAAATAATAATGTACTTACGTGTTATAGCCTTGCCGAGAGAGTGATAAGCTTTCTGTTTGCTTGCTAGCGACAGATTAGCCTATTAGCTTGGTGTAATTTTAATGATCATTGAACGAGGTGTTGTTCATTCATCAATATCCTGGGGTAGGATGTTGTTCGAAGACAAATATCACAGGCTCATATTGACCGAACTGAAGTCCCAAAAACCTTTTTCAGATTTCAGTGCCATTTATATTATTGATATTCTTGATATCTTGTTGACTCGAGAGAAGACTTGAATGTCATTTAAGACTCCATGCTCGCACGTCGTGTCTTTGACGATAAGCACATTTAGCCTCGGGCGAAAAAGGAACCCGGAGGTCTGAATGCCAACCTTTTTTTTTTTTTTATTTTTTTTTATTTCACTGGTGGAAGATTTGATTTGACAACTGGTTTACTTGCCAGAGCTAATGCATTTTTTGCATGCGGCTTGAGCCGTAAATCATCTCTTGAATTGCGACAAATTCTTTGTTTAGTATACTTACAATTCTTGTGTCAGTTTATTGTGTCAGCATTTGGATAACTTTTCCGCGGTCAATTTAAATTGTTTTCTGAGTTCCTGGGGAAACCAAAAAAATTTAAAAAAAAACAATGAAATTTCAATCAGTGCATGCAATATTAACAATGGAAAGATGAATATAACTGGTTAGAGTCGGGGTTCGTGTGGTTGTATAAACAGGGTGTAACTATTAAGGATTGTACGGGTTGGAATCTCAGAATGTGGTCTGAGTGACTGTATTAACGGGGTATGGTCATATTTCACAAATGGTCTAAATTGAGTAATATATTTACAGCAGAAGCTCAGAGATAGATCGATCACAATTGTACTTCTAAACAACTGTTTTTTAATAAGCATCGGGAATGCAGATGTAATCAGTGGCTGATGATGTCATCACTGGTGTTACTTTATATCGTAAAAAAAGGTAAAACACATTTAAAGTAATTAACTATGAAATAACCAAAAATGTCAAGGTTTTGTACCATAAAAACTTGAATGGGAGTTCAGGTAATTAAAGAACACTGAGGCACTGAATAAACACACAGGCCAACTGGACAGACGGAACTATTGTCACCGAGTAAATAAGAATGCTAGGTGATTGAACGTCATTATCACATACGGGGCAAAATTACTGAATGCTGATTGGCTGAGACAGAGGGCATTTTT
>JAHPZR010052390.1:0-10344 GCA_019787425.1 Platygyra sinensis
AAGCAATAGAGCACTTTTTCCGTGTTTACATAGCCTCATCTAACCACGAGGAGGTTGGGAGAATTCGAGACAGTTATGCAAACCCTCGACTATGTCTCGGGTTTGCATAACTTTCGAGAACTCTCCCAACCCTCCGAGTGTTAAGATGAGGCTCTGTAAACACGAAAAAAAATGCTCTATTGCTTTTACAAAATAATTCTTAAAACTACGCCGAAATCTGATACGTCAAAACCGTGTTTACATATCCTCATCTAAACACACCTATCCACCAATGAGAACGCGCGTAGTCGGCTCAGTTATTTTATAAATTACAATCGAAGATGTAACCACCAGGTTGCATAATGTAGTCACTTGTTAAAACATACCAGATACAGTCACTTGGTTATAGAAATACTGCAAATGGCCATGAGCCGTGAATAACCAAAAAAAAAACGATTGAAGAGAGCAGTTTGCTTTAAAATGAAAGCATTTTAATCATCACTATCTCTACCTAAAAATTTTTTAATGACTCTTTTTCCGCATGTCTTTGATGTAACAGAGATAATAGATTGCTCATTTGCTTTGAGGTGAAAGTGTATTTGATTTGATCGAAATATCGATTCTCCTTACTGACTTTCTTGCATTCCCTTTAATGTAAGTTTAGAGAACTTCAAGTTATATCGAGGCGACACCCCTTCCTCGCTTGATGATTTCTTTATTCTCCTGACCTGCCTACTTGACAGCGAATCATCATTGTAAAGAGGAATTAGAAGTTGATCACTCTTGGAAATAACTGACCTATCTGTCCGTAACCCCATTTCAGTTGTGGCTGGGTTACAATTCCAACGCAAAAATTGAACACGCAGCCATATTGTAAGCTATCAAGAGACCATTACATTTTTTTAAAATAAGCAGAATAAATTTCTCTACTCACTGTAAATATCATTTTCGTCTCGGCTTCCCTCTACGCCGTTATCGGTGATTCTGAGGTAAAAGCCATGACTGCATTTAAATGCTTCGGTGACTGCTTGTCGGGCGTGAAATGAACCATGTCGTTTGCAAGTGGAATCTGCGATGCGCTGAAAATATTTTTGAGCTGACGAGTCTAACTTAACTATAAATCGCGACCGAAGCCTATCAAGTTAAAAGAATTTCGTTTCACCCACCCTCAGAGTGGCTTTGCATTTTTTTTGTATGGAGACGACACGTGATAGTTTTGCCGGTTTATATCGTTTCTTTTGGTCAGCGGTATTCTCTTGGAAGACTTCTCCGCGTTCTGGTCAGTAATGAACTGACAGCCAGCAGTGAAAATACCTTGGCTAGAGCCAAGATGGGATATGCCTTTTGCTTCTGTTTCAAAATGGGTGCTTTTAGCCTATATTTCAAAATGAGGTTCGGTATAAAACTATAGTCATTAGTCTATAGGCCCTCAACAAAACACTTTATTATGACAATAGGACACGATAGCGTTCACATCTTGTGACTGCTTGTTAAGTATGAGTGATAGTCTGCCCGGGCCTCGTTAACTAGGAGCTGATAAAAAAAAACTTGAACTTGTTGTTCAGTTATTTATTCATAAATTTCCTTAAAAGTATCGGTAGAGAGAATACATTAATTATCTTCAGGCTTCCTTGAGTCGTCGGTGTTTCCTTTCGTGTCTCGCTCTACAAACTCAGAACTGTTTTTTAACAAGTCAGAATTTTCGACCCTCCTTTTAGTTTCAAAACGTGAACAATACAAAGAAAATGATAAGTAAGGAAACTATTGTAGTTTAAATATTGGGCTTGTTCCGCATGCTATCAGGGAAGTCCTTTTTTGAAACTGAAAATTTGTAAGTAATGAGGAGAGGAAGTATATATTAAATAAGATGATATTAGGAAAGTAAAAAACATCTGCTGAAAAATGTACTATACAAAAAGGTGCTACGACAATTTCAGCAAGTGAGGAAAATTAGGCATGCGGTTTGTAAAGTTTAAGATAACGTTGAAAATAGCGAAAAAAACACTTCTTTATCCCCGTTCTCAATAATTCTAGAGTTGAAACCACGGCCCGGCTGGAAAGGAAAAACCGTACTGGAAGCGTCGTTTTAAAAACGAAGCCGAATCTGTCTTAAAATAAATATGACTAACAGAGGTAAAAGGAACTACTCAAGTCACTTTCAACTTTTACCAGACTCATAACTTCCATATATTTTTCTATTTTATTTCAAGCACGAATATTTAACCCATTAACGTTACCCAAGAGTGTACATTCAATTTAACACAAGGAACGAATTCGGTTTCCATGTAGCTTGCGAAGTGTAGTTTTCACTGAGAAACATGAGGAAAAATACGAAATTCTATTGTATTCTATTTTTCGAAAAATGCAGACTCGTACTTTCAAAACTATCTTTTTTTTTAATCCAGTCCATCTTTGTGATGGTTCATCAGCCTCCTTTGGTAATGTGTTTCTACACGTGCTGTCCTACAAATTGAATCAAAGCTTCCTATAATATAGCAATACCTTAGAACTTCTTCAAATATAATCTATTTTAGTTATGCTCTAGATCAACTATTTATTACAAATATAGTTATTGTGCTATTAGCATTATAGAATGTAACAACTGAAGAATTTTACACTGAACAGGAAATCTATTAACAGAATTAAACCTCTCCCGATAAAAATTCCACGGCTCTCTGGCCGGACGCAGTTTTGGGCCCAGGCTTTGCTCTGCCTTCGTTTGTCAGTGCAAGGAACCAGCCAGCGTAAGGCCTGGACTCAAATGAACTGTAGCCATTCGTGTTATGATGTTCCTTGAAAACACAATCCTCCATCAAGGAGCTCTGTTGAAAAATAAGGACATAGGCTAAGTTAAATGATCTACATTCGAACGATTAGAATGAGCGAGGAAGTGAACGTGTGAGTGAGTAAGAGAAGAAAGGAAAGGACTGCACGCACGTGCTTTAATTCGCGCGCGTTGCGTGCGAGTATGACTAACAGAATCTTCATCAGGATTAATCACTGACGTCATTAATACTTACGTAAGTCAAGAGATTTCCATCACTGTCCATCCCAATAAATCTATTAGATTCTTCTCCTCGTAAACACAATTTCCCCTGGCGCAACAGATGCCATTTCAAGGTAGCTGAAAATCAATTTTAAAATAAACTTTACTCTATCCAAGGCTAGATCACAACAAAGTTACGAATAAATGCAAATTAAGTTGGTAAACTTGCGCCTACTTCAGTGCTACTCCGTTTAACAGCTAATGTATGTACATCTAAGCTAGCTTTCCAGCGCAACCAGGTGAGTGATCTCTATATTTCTCAGTGTTCTCAAAAATAATGTGAGTGCTTTACCACAGTGTACCGGAGTGTTTACCACAGTGTACCGGAGTGTTTACCACAGTGTAATACACGGCTTAGGCTTCTTCATTTGCTTTATGATACAGGTTTTACGCGCGCAAAATAATAAAACACGCTTTTTCTGTATTTTATGCATGTTTTTTTCAGAGGGCACGCATGGTTTTACCTATTATATGAGTCTTTTGCCAGAGTCTGCTTGTGTGTAGATGAATTGTTCAACAATTTTATTCCAACAAGCTTTTTGAAATAAGCGGCAAACAATATTAATGACGCCATCTACTGACTTATTCGCATATGTGTATTATTTGTCTTCCAATAGATCTTGACATAAGAAAATATCAAAAGCGAGAATAATTGACTTATTGCATAAACCAGTTTAGGTCGCCCTTACCATTCACCTCTCGCAAGATAACAAGATATGCCTCTCATCAATTATTTCAATTCCGAGTATTTTACGTCAGGCAGGTCATTGAAGTAAATTGCACGATTGCAGGTTTTTAGAACGTGTCTTATAGTGCACGATTGTAGCTTTTAACTGCTTTTAGAACGAATATTATAGTTTTTCCAAGTCACGTTTTTAGTATGTGGCTTTTTGTTGTTTTTAAAATTGAATGACATTATATGGCCTTAATTATTATAGATTTTATTTTATTCGCGTTGGTATTTTGAACGAGTTTTTTAGGTTTTTGACGTAACGTGTTAATATAAATGATTGATTGATTGCTTTGCTTGCTTGCTTGCTTGCTTGCTTGATTGCTTGATTGATTGATTGATTGATTGATTGATTGATTGATTGATTGATTGATTGATTGATTGATTGATTGATTTGATTGAGAGCCATAGCCGAGGCACTGACTTCAAGCAAACGCTTAGAATTTCGAGCGTGGTCTAACACAAAACCAAGAACCCATTCGGAGTGAAAGTTTGTTTGAATAGTAGTTTCCAGCTGGTCTTATACATCATGAAAGTAAAATCTCAGGAGGATCAATTTGAGGTTTAGCGACGTCAGGTAAAAACCCCCAATTTGACCACGGACATCGCCTCAGTCATAACTTGTTTCAGCCTAAGGCCCTGTAGGACAGCCCGTTTGTATCCAGCAATCCAGACATAACAGTGTTATGAAGTCACTTAACATTACAGTCGATCATTATTATTTATTATTATTATTATTATTATTATTATTATTATTATTATTATTATTATTATTATTATTATTATTATTATAAAGAAATGAATTAATTACCGCCTACTCAAGTCAGTAATATGTGAAACCCCGAAACTTCTCGTCTAACCACCACTCGTCCGTAAAACAGTTTCGCCGCGCCCAGCAATCACATTCTTTCAATATAACGTAATTGCTATAAGACTATATCGCCAGTGACAAGCACATATACTTAACATTAATTTTGAAAAAACTGACAATACTTAGACAACGGAAAGCTTAAATATTTCGAACGTAGCAACAACCGTCGCGCGACTTTTAACTGGCTTGTCTTACTAGGTTGTTATGTGATTCTCTCGGTAGATTCCACCGTAAGAAAAAGATGGCTGCTGTAAATTTTACTACAATACCTTGCGAACCAAACTAAGCCCACTGGATATATAGAAAGATATGGTTTTAGCGGCATTCGTTCCTATACTAACAGCATTGCTTGCTCTTGCCGAGTTTGAAAGACTTTTTCTTTGTGATTTTATATGCTCTTTTAGAGTTTTCGTGCGCAAAGCACTATAGGTAAATGTACCAGTCGCCATCTTTTTCCTCACAGTGGATTGGGAACTAACTCCTTTTTCCGTTTCGGTACATCTTTGTAGTCCAAAAAATGAGTCAATTCAACCAAACAAACCAGTACACCTGTTGAAGGTGTTTTCATCTGAGGCAAAGACAAACCTTTAAAGTCACAGCAAATTCTTAAGGACTTTTATGAAGAGAGAACATCTTTCACCTGGTTTTTCATTCACGCTGAGCCTTCGACACAAGTTGTGAACAATACAAACAAAGCGTAAAATAATTGCAAATTCTATTAAACTGTAAAACCATGGAGGCTAAATTGTTTATCCTGGTTTAAGGTCTAATCTTTCATTAGCGAAGTTACTAGGAAAACCACTAGGAACAATGACGGCTGTTGTTTAATACTTGCGTGTTTGTAGTATGTTTGTAGAAAACAGAAGAATTAAACTTACTATAAACATCACTGACTCCTTGTCGACTCCCCTCAACCGTGTCATCCGTTACTCGCAAAAAGAACCCGAAACGGGAGATCAAGCGCGTCTTTCGGGACACGTTTAATGTAAGCTGTAGGGAAGTCATGGCCGGTGCTACGATCTGTACACAATTTCAGGCAAGGCCTTTCACTTTCAAAGAATATGCAAAGTTTATTGGTGCATACAGATCTAATAGATTCCTAGCCGTCAAAGTTCATTTTCTGTGCATTACTTCAGTCACCAAAATAATAATCCAGGCGCCCTCCCACCATAGTGTTTTAACCACTATGTCTAAAACCGGTTGCAGTATCCCTAAGCGGAAATTACAATATCTTGAAAAACAATTAAGAGCCTTTATTGTGGTGTTAAATATAATAGCTTTTCTTTTAATGCTTCATTGAAGAGTGGTTAATTTGCATGTTGCATCAGTTAACCAGTCATGCGTGTGATTATTGGGTCGGTGGAATTTCAGTTAGCTGTAAAAATAGCTCGCAGATAACTGTGACTTTAACAGGACACTTAGTATATTGTACATGAGTTGATATCGATGACATTACATTAAGTTGAAATAGAGACCTCACACTTGGCAATCAGTTTGAGTGAAGTTAGGAATGAACGAATCTGCCGCTCTTCAGCGGCCGTATGACGTCACAAAAATATTTTGTCAAACGTTAGCAGGAAGGAAGTGCCTGGGTAATAGTACTTTGTGGCAGCTTTGCCTTTGGGTCCCTTTCTGCGACCACCCCCACAACTTCCCCCGCAACAACGCCCTCTTTCTCAACCTCACTCATAGTACCTCATTTGGTATTCACTTAATAGAAATCAAACTCGAATGGGTTTCGAAGAACCGAAACTTGTTTACTTCAGTGATGAAGACGTTCATTTCTTGCAGGCTTTAGCGCACACTATTGATAATGTTGCCCGTGGGAAGTTAATTTGAAGAGCATGAAAAATAGCATAAGATTAGTGTTGCTCGAGGCAATAGCTGACAACAACTCTATCTTCTTGAGTACTCTCGAAACTTCCCAAGTGCACCGCAACTCATCCATCAATGGTGCACAGCTAGCAGTAAGAAGTAATTGTTTTACAACAACAACCTTATTCTCTTATTAGCACTCGAATATTGACAATTTTACAAAATGACACATGACACTTAAGACTTTATTTTTACAAGTACTTTTAAAACTTTGAAAAGTTTAACAATAACAACAGCGTGAGTCTGCATGTAGCCTGGGCTAATCTAGATGGGCCACATCTCTATTTATTTTAGACCATTAATATTTGATAAGGTTAATATTCAATTAACCACTCAATAAAGTAGGATTTACTAAACTGTTAAAGAGACTTGCTCAGGCTCATTATCAGCGTACACTGGGCCATTGAATTTGGTTTTCACCAAGAGACCATGATCTTGTTTTTGACTTGTGATCTATAACGTTGTTTTGTTTCTTTTCTCACCTGAAAGAACTAGATAGCATGTTGCTGTGGTTTGTTCAGGAAAAAATCACAGATGACATCAAAATATGGTAAGAACATCATTGAAACACTCAGCTGTTACCTCTGTCACATTTTTGTTCTTACTACAGTTTTGACGTCATCTGTGATCTATTACTGAACAAACGCTCGGAAACATGGAAAAACAGTACAGGGTTGCATGTTCTGAATTGATTGCAGGGCTCTGCTAGCTATGTTATCATCCTCTTTTGTTCCTATATAATTTTTCTCGAGCTGATGCATAGTGAAGATTACAATCACACAATCAAAACTTGCACTATTTGACACGCGCGGGAATTTTTTGCTGCAGTGTCCCACAAAAAAATTTCCTGAAACTCATACAATAAATCCTTGGATATCAAATCAGTGGAAATTGGTCTTGTTCGTCTGCTGAATATTTATGGACCTGGTCAATAAACCTCGACTCTGTATTGGTCCATAAACATGCAATATCCAGCCATCTTGACCTCACGCTTGGTCAATAACCCATTTATCAGTTATATTTTCTGCGATTTCTCGACTATCGGTTAAAACTTCAGCCCATTTCACAGCTATCAGGAATTTGTGCAGATCTCGGATCATGAAAAGTAATTAAAAAGTTTGCCCAATTCTCAGATATCAGCTGAATCTAATCTCGTTCCCAGAGCCCACGTGTCTTTTGGTCAGCACCAAGAGCTCCGTGTCTTGATGCTGACTAAAAGACACGTGGGCTCTGAGAACGAGATTGAGCTGCACCCTGTTTCATCCCGTTATGCCCTCGCACGAGCATGCGCCAATTCTCCGATAGTGATCATGGCGACTGACAGAGACAGGAAAGAGATTAGGCCGGAAAGTGCTGAGTACAGCGTGAAATTGAAAGTCAAGACGAGACAAATACAAGCACGGAAAAAGGACAAAGCATCAAATAAAAATGAGAGAAAAAAAAAACATCCCGCGTCTTAGTCTCTATGTTATTTCATTTAGCAGCGTATTTTACTTTACGTGGCAAAACGTCGGTAACTTTCTTTCTTCTGTGCCCTGACTATAATTAATCGATGAACTAGTTATTTCGCAAATTGTTGTTGTTTCTTTTTGTTTGTTTCCTATTTAGACTGAAACTTGCGCGTTTTCCTCCACCTCATCGGAAGGTGGACTTAGTTTATTCAAACTAGATTGTCTGGATTATGCTATTTCGTATTAATTACCAGGGGGAACAGGGCTGGGTTATGATTAGCGAGAATTTTGATTTCAGTTTTGTATCTTTTTGCTAAGGTTTTCTGTTTTATTAATTGTCCGTAAATAAAACTGGAACTACGTCTGGAACTAATTTTAGCTTTTTAACCTTTTTATTCCGTTTTTAATCTTGTCATGCGCATTTGAACATCATATGGAATTTGCGCATTATAAATGTTATTATTATTATTATTATTATTATTATTATTATTATTATTATTATTATTATTATTATTATTACGTCACGGTTTAGTGAGCATCTTAAAAGTTTAACTAAAATTTCAAGTTAGTCTTTTGTAATCCGTGTCAATCTTCTCCATCCTTGAACAACCCTGTTTCTTTATGATTTATTATTATCTAGTGTTTTTTCCATCTAAGTAAACTTTAATTTTTCAGGTTTCATTTATGGAAGGTTAATTCTGTGCGTACCCAAAATAACTTAAAATACTACTGGAGACTGGCCCCTGGAGACTGGGCTCAAGGCGGGGATACACTTGAAGGCTGATTTGACGTCGCTTAACATGGCCTTTCTTCCGATATCTCGGTTACGTTTACAGCAACGCCAGATCTCATCTCTATTAAAACATTAACCAATGTTTTGTGATTTTGTGTAAATTTTTGGGTGATTTTTGGGTGTTTTAGGAAAGCGATATTTTTTCTTAAAGGACGGGTTACATTGAGGCAAATATGAAATGTTGAAGATTTGATTGATTTGGAAAATTGGAATCAGTTTGAAGTGACGAATTAGCAGATGGACAAAAGACAGTCCTCTGCCAACCTAGGGCTCTCTCTCTCTCTCTCTCTCTCTCTCTCTCTCTCTCTCTTTTTTTTTTTTTTTTTCACCTGTCTGACAGTGTTCCCAACCCATTTTAATCATAACAATTCCTTTTTAAAACTACTTCAAATTTCACTCCTATCAGGCGAAAATCCGCCTTAAGGGAAGCTCTAGATCTTTCGAAGTGATTTGCGAGAATTTTAATTTTAGCATTGTAACTCTCTGGTGAGGTTTTCTGTTTATATTGTTCGATCTTTAGTTTTGAATTGGAATAATCTCAAAGTACACAAAGCATTAGCAGTGAAAAACATTTTTATACAAGAAAAATTAATATAGACGTCGGTTCTTTAACAGTTGTAATGCGCAGGTGAAAATGTTATATTGACATCTGCGCAATATAAGGTTATTTTTATTATCATCATCATTATCATCATCGTCATCGTCATTATCATCATCACCATCATCATCATTACCATCATCATCATCATTGTCATCATCGTCATCACTACCATTTTAATAACTTTTAATACTGGGCTAACGTTAATAACCGGTTTTCGAAACAGTTTCTTCCAAGTAGTTATGACTGGAAAGGAGCGTGAGTGAAATTTGATGAAAGTGAATGCAGAAAGCAGTTTATTACATGATCACAAAGATCTATAGTTTTACCATCTTATTTTGAAAGCAGTTTGAACAGAATGATTTGACACCATGTCTTCTTCAGTCAGTAAGCAAAGTTTTAGCACTTCATTGACAGGTAAAGCTGACACTGAGGCTCGCAGTGACGTAATGTTTCGTTTCAGAAAAGAAAGTCACGCTAGTTTTATTTCCGTGTGTTGAAGCGGCAAAATAAATATTCTATATTGCTTTATCATTAAGAAAAACTGAGTTTTGCTTCAAGATCATGCCTTAATGAATACTGAATACGGGGGGGGGGGGGGAGGGGGGTACTCCCATATATGGGCTATATAGGTACGTGCCGCGGAATAGGGTATGGTTTTTGAGGTTCTCGGTCCTTAAATAGGGTATCGTTTTTGACCCTTTTGTAACTGTGTTCCTGGTGTGGTCCTTAAATAGGGTAGCTAAATTGTATTATCTAATACTGGAGTGCGAAAACGCCCGCCATACGAATGTGTTTTTTTTTTAAGTATTAACAAAATGCTTTTGCAACAGAAGGACAGAGGTTTAATTGCCTTGAATAGGGTGTCATTTTTCGTGTTTGGGCCTTAAAAAGGGTATCAGTTTTCGCTTTCTTAGTCCTTAAATAGGGTCAGGGTTTAAGAACCTTTGCGGCACACCCCTATCCAAAATTCGTGGGAGTACCCCCCCCCCCCCCCCCCC
>JAHPZR010052392.1:5000-17500 GCA_019787425.1 Platygyra sinensis
AATTTCATAGGTCTCACAGTCTCTTTTTAAGCAGTAATGTGCGTTTCGTAGTCTCGGTTTTTCTCGAGTTCGCATTCAAAACACTTCAAAATGTCTCGGGCTCGCTAGTCTCGCATTTACCATTCACCGCCCCTAACTTGATCGAGTTGGGTTGCTAACGAGTAACAATAACGGACGTGAAAACGTTCGGAAGGTTCTCGAAATGTTTCGTAGATGACTTCTTATCAAAGGATGTTTGTTCTCACGACAATAGAAACGGATAAGTCAGTAAAAAATTATATTTGTATTGTCTTAAAGAAAAAAAGTATAATTGTCAGCTGCTTCCACTTGAGCCCTCGTCATCTAAAGCTTCCAGAGATTGGTCCACTTGAAAATACTCAGAGGGAACTCCAGAGGACGACAAACTGGACGTGGGAGAGGAGGGTAGAGCAACATCTGGTACTGGACCCAAGACGTAGTCAGGTATCTGTGAAGAGAATTAGAGGATGGATATTTAAGTTCTCAGCTATCGGGAATCATGAACCTGCCTTTTCCAGCTCCAGGGCCCTGGCGAGAACATTGTGTTGTGTTCTTGAGCAAGACACGCTACTCTCACAGTGCCTCTCTCCACAAGGGGAGCAGGGGGTGGCGTAGTGGTGAGAGCGCTCGCCTCCCACCAATGTGTCCCGGGTTCGATTCCCGGACCCGGCGTCGTATGTGGGTTGAGTTTGTTGTTGGTTCTCTACTCTGCTCCGAGAGGTTTTTCTCCGGGTATTCCGGTTTTCCCCTCCTTAAAAACCAACATTTCCAAATTCCAATTCGATCCTGGAATGCACGGACATTTCTGAACGAGTTCTTATGAACTCCTTGGTGCTCCGTGGGTAAACAAATTGCAGTTACATTAGGTGTGTGGATGGGTACATGCGACCTTAATGTGGAGGGACCCCTGTGATGCACTAGCACCCCATCCAGGGGAGTAGAAGAAAATTTCGTCACTTCAAGCCACAGGAACAGGATACGCAACGGCCTGATGAGCCAGTTGGCTCGTAAGCAGACTTCTCCTTATTACTTACCTCCTCGGCGCCAAAAGGATGTGCCCTTGAAGGCCCAGGTCCTCTGTCCCAATAGTCACTTGGGAAATGTGACGGCAGTTCCATGGCAACATCTGGTAAAGCCAACTCACGCTCTGCTCTCTTGTCAGCACAAACGGATTCTCTCTCACCTTAAACATACGAAGAAAAATCCAAAAATACAGTTTGTTTATCCCATAAATTCGTCCAAAGACCCAGAAGAGTCACTTTGAATGAGACTTGTATCAACTTCTATCAAAACTTCCGTGTATCTTCCAATGGCAGTGGAGGAAAAGAAGGGGTTGGTGGCGGGCGAGACCAACAGAAAAAGGACAGCTGTTTTGTTTGGTGCACAAAATATACACTTTACTATTTTTAAATTAAATTATTTGAAGTAGGCAAGTGATAGCAACTGTTGATTTGTGCGCTAACGTCTTGGTATGCCTGCGGGTTAATTCGACACTAAGATTGTGTTATCATTAGATTATTTTTCAGGCTGTTTGTTGTTTGTTTTTTTTTAATACCCGCCTTAAAGGACACCTTTAGTACGGCCATCCCCGTTAATACGCCCAGATTTTTATGGCCCGTTGCTGACCAGTTTAACAGGGCTGCTCAAATGGACAGAGGGCGGCCGTAGAAAAGCTACCTGCGCGCTGTAAAGATCAATCAACACACCTGTATTCGCTTCATTAGTTCGCTTGTTCCTTACGTATCTGTCCAGTTCATTATCACTCTTGTTGGAGCTTGGGCTGGAGAAGGTCTGTCATCTTGCTCCAGTCTCCCCCCAGCTGCAAAAAAGAGAGCTGGTGCCGTGTTGCTACGCTTTTGTGAGCCTATCATGTACAGTGTGTCAGGCATGTTATGACTGACACGTGACATCCGGTGTCTAATCAGTTCCACCTCCGCTTCTCTGTGTTCTTCAAGGATGGTCTGTAACATAAAGAATGTCAATGACTCCAGTATAGTGACCAACTATGACAAGCACCCCCACCCTTCTAAAATGGGGAGTCCCCACCGGGAGGCGAGAGGAGTGGGGGGGGGGGGAGCACACATGGTAAAAAACTACAGTAACTGTAAAAGTTTGATTCCCAATTATCGCTAACATTTGAAGGGCACAGCTGTGAATTGTTATACATCAGATTCTCTACTTTCCCCATACATTCACTGTAATTTTGTCATTTTGGCTGCCCCCTCCCCCCAACCAAAATGGCATCAGAAACCCTGAACAGATGTTGAAACATGTGCAAAGTATTAAACTCAACAACAAATATTAGACTTGAGACCCAGGCTCCTCTATGGCAAATGTGAGCTGCCATGAAGGAGACTACTAGAGAGCATTGTTTAAATTTTAACTTTCCCTAAATTACATTCAGCCACAGACAAAGAGCTCACATTACATGCAGTAATATTTTCTTCATGGGTTTCCAACACAATTATTTATCAGTTACACTGCCCTGTTTGATTGTGCATGGTATAATTTACAAGTGGAATTAAAACAACGAGTTCACAACTTTTGAAATGGTATACAAAACAACTCAGGAACTTGACAGCACACACAAAGTTTCACCTTTGCTTCCTCAAAGTATGGCAGGAAGAGCCTTGGTCTGATAAAGTCCTTCTCTTCTCTTCGCCGCATCCAGGGTAGATTGGGATAAAAACTGCCTTCCCCTATATCTAGGGGCATCCCTCTATCAGCGAGACCCCGGCGGAACACACTTTCGAGGAGTTCGCTGTGAGGTGGTAACACATGACCAATGCGCACATGTTCAATCACGCCTGACAGCACCCTCTTTAACTGTTTGTTGTCGACTTCACGCCGTTTAGTGTTCTTCTTGTTGTCCTGTACTGGGTCTGAGGTGAAAAACAGTTAGGAATGTTTAAAACATGGAATAGTGAAGTGATGATGAAATGGCACTAAACAATGTAGGATATGGTTAACCCATACGGGTTATTAGTATTCAACTTTCATACACTGTACAAATTCCAATTTTCTGATTGGCTGGTTTGTACCACGTGACACTGGGTTGTGATGAAACAACCTCCTTGACATCATTATCGTGGTGTAAAGCTGTGGTGTAAATTCAACACACCACTGTCATTACTCCATGACTTCAGCTGACTCAAAGTTTGACGATATTTGTTTCAGCCACTATTCAATTTAAATAATAAAAATGTTAACCCACTCATTGCTGGTGCCTTATCGGGATTCACCTGCATGAGTTCACTAACAATGAACGAAAAATTTCAATACCACACTCAGCCCCAAGTATGAGGTCAAGATGGCTGGATATTGGCCAAGTTCTTTTTTTGTGTGTTTATGGAGAGAGGCCAATATCCAGTCATCTTGACTGAACAAGCTTGGTTAATAACGGATTTATTACAAGTAGAAAGAGAACTATTTCCTTACAGGACACAACTGGAAATCCTGAGCACACAAGATAGCAGTTCATCTTGTCTGTACATGAAGCTAGCCATATAATGCAATACATGAGATATAATACACTTATGAACAAAAATATTGAAAATCTGGAGCTGGGGAAAGAGGTTTTACGTCCATGGAGGTTGGAAAGGAATATAATTCATAGACCTTTATTGCATCAGTCTCTGAAATAGCATAGCACTCCTTATGCACATTAGACAGGTGTATCAGTACTGAAACATCTTGTTACGTTTGGTCTGGACTGTAAGATATAGATCCTTTTTGTTCCTGTTAATTCATGTTGCACTTGGCTAATAAATTGACATTGTCAGGTGAGAAAATTACGTCCATATCTTGCAGCATGCACCTCATTGAAACTCTTTTAGGTTACACACCTTGTTCATTCATTCTGCGAATAACCTGTGCTTCTCCCCATCTGATAACCGACAACAAAACATCATGTTCACAGGCCTAGGAAGAAATAAAAGAATAGTGCCAGTAATACTTCTCTTAATGCATAAGAATAGTCTTTATTTGGCTTGAGAATAGTTGACAACTATTCACCAAAGTGGAGGTGGCTAGCAGTGGATATTTACCGAGCCGCAAAGTGGCGAGGTAAATATCCACGGCTAGTCACCAAAACTGAGGTGAATAGTTGTTTTAGTATATACTAAAACAGTGAGATAATATACACCACAAAAAATTAATTTGGATGATTTCTTCACTTGTCAAGGATGCAAACAGGGATGCCATTTTTTCCTGAGTTGCTTGAGGGCAAATAGCAAAGGATATTCAGAGTTTGATGTGCCAATCGGAGCACTTGTTCAATGCTGTCCACTGTTTTGGTATATACTAAGATTGGATATTTGTCCACAGACATTGTCAGTTCCAAGAAGCGGAGACTTTTCAAAGGGCAAAGCTCGAGGAAATCTGTGAGCTTCGATGAACATATTATGTCCAAGGTCAAATATCTGAGCATACTTTCTTGTCAAATGGAGTCTTTTGTATTTATTATCCTTCAACACAGTTTTGGCAATAGGGCCCTCAGATATTCCCCAATTTCAGTTGGGCATTGTATTCAGTCATATGACACCT
Organism: Platygyra sinensis; assembly: GCA_019787425.1. Lineage (NCBI taxonomy): Eukaryota > Metazoa > Cnidaria > Anthozoa > Scleractinia > Merulinidae > Platygyra > Platygyra sinensis. The sequence continues at coordinate 9,564 of JAHPZR010052392.1, forward strand.
TTAGACCAATTGTGCAAGGTCCAAAAAAATACTTGTTTGGAAAATATATTTGCATTGAAAATAATGTTTTTAGTTACATGTACATGTAGCTAAGTATAAAATTTGAAATATATGCACTTTCACTTTTGGGTGACCAACAAAAATGATACAGTCAAACAAGCAAAATTTAATTCACTACATAAAGGTAACCAGTGAAGAAACAACTTCATAAGCAGTAGTACAAGGTGGCAAAGTGGATATCATAATACTAATTGAGACATCAGTAATTATGGATTCTCTGTTATTGATAAAACATCAAATACCTGTAGAAAATCAGATTTTAATGCTTCCGCCAAATACTTTTTAGGTATAAAGGAGAAAGCATCAGACTGAGCAATGTTGACAAATTCATCCTGTAAGAACTGCATGGCTTGTCTGTAGACCCAGTCTGATCCATGAGGAAGCGAGCTCCATTCCAGGGTCGGAAGCAAGGTAGAGGAGAGAGCTCTTCTAAAATGATGTCTTCACAGCCTGGTAAAACATATATTTTGAAAAAAACAGGTACTTGATACATGTACTCTTGCACTTTAAGGTTGGCGCACATTAGGGGACTAGTCCCTGCGACTAGTTCCCTGAAGGAGTTTACACGAAGGGACTGGTCACTGGGACTTGTCCCAAGCACAACTCACATGAAGCATTTGAGGAACAAGGTGCAGAGACCTGTCCTAAAAATTCAAACTGGTTTGAATTCATGGTACTAGTCACAGGGACCAACTTTGGTCACTGCGACTAGATTTGAAGCAAAAATGGCCAGTTCACACAATGGGGCTAGACCTGGCAACTTGTTGCAGGGACTAGCCACAGGGACTAGTCCCATCGTGTGTGCTGACCTTTATATTACTTCTTTGCTACAGTGGAAGCCCACCTTACGACCACTACAGCACCTCATTATCATGGCCAATATATTCTGGCTCAAGGGAAAGCTCAGTCAATCATTTTCTTATTTAAAAACCCCCTTTAATATGACCAGTTTTCCATGTTTTAACAGGGTTCCACTGTATTGGTCAATTATGCCAGCTGCATGAATGACCTACTAAAATTTAAAGGTGTTCCTGAACTAGTCAAATACAAGTAGCCGGATATATAATGAGTTCTCTGCTTCTTCTCCTTTGATATATCACTGGTATGATTTGAGCCTAAAAAAGAAAGGGGAAAATCTTGGTCCATAACTTACAATATGGACTTAAGACTCGGTTAGCAAGAAGTATTATGAAACAGTAATAATCAAAGAGCAGTCTGTGTTCAAGCATGGTGGCCCACTGTACTAGTGTTTATTTCTAGTTTTCTTAGCATAAAGGAACAACAAGTATTTGTAATCCCCATTTGATATGATTTAAGTCCACCATAGGGTTGTATCCAACATAAATTTTGCCAAACCTTTTTTGGCATTACATGTATCTATATGTAGTGAAACCCTGTTAAAATGTTCACCAATGGGTCATGAAAAATTTGACCATATTAACAGGGTAGGGTCAAATTTATGAATGATCTAAATATTTGAGTGACATAACAGAGAAAAACACCGTTGCACTTCTAAACAACAATACAGGGCTGGGTGTTTGAAAGGTGGATAATGCTATAGCTGTCCACAGTATAAATCACTATCCAGCAGATAGACTGAACATCAAGTTATCCAGGGGTTAGCAGGGTAGGTATTTGACCCTAACAGGGTAGGGTCAAATTCATGAATGATCTAAATATTTGAGTGACATAACAGAGAAAACACCGTCGCACTTCTAAACAACAATACAGGGCTGGGTTGTTTGAAAGGTGGATAATGCTAATGATAGCTATCCACAGTATAAATCACTATCCAGCAGATAGACTGAACATCAAGTTATCCAGGGTTAGTGTTGTCCAGCCCTCAAACAACAGGGGCCAGTTCTATAAAAATACAACTGATTGTTTGTACAAACATTATTAATCAGTTTGTCAGCATGGTGAAAAGTAAAAAGAGTACTCACTAGCAGAACTAGTTTGTAAGATATTGTTTGTACCACTCAAAAATAAAATTTACATCTTTGAGTGATTGGCCTATAATATCCTGTATTAAGAAATAGAAAACATGTACCAGTTATAGAAACACGAGTGGAAGTTTGGGAGAACGAGAAATGCTGGTGGGAACACGAGCGACAAGTGAGTGTTTCTACAGCTTTTTTGAGTTCTCCCAGACTTCATGAGTGTCTCTATAACTTGATAGAAACATTGAGAACGTGTTTTCTAGTTCACGGTAATAGGTGTACAACAGTAGCATTTAAAATGATGAAAGAATGAGAGATGCGAATGCAGCCATAACACTACTGGAAAAATGACCTGAAAAAAATACGTCCACTGACTCTGAACATGAAGGGCTCAACCCAGGACACAACCCCTCTCATGTGGCTTTGATAGCTCAGTTGGTGGAGCACTGCACCGGTAATGCAAAGGTCATAGGGTTCGAATCCTGTTCAAAGCCTGAATTTTTTCAGGTCATTTTTCCAGTAGTGTTATGGCTGCATTCGCATCTCTCATTCTTTCATGTTTTCCATTTCCTTTAGAAAACAATGTGACGAAAAAAGGAAAACAACTTGTTAACTTTGATTATCAAAATGTAAATTCTCTTTGCTCACATCATCATCATGTCAACAGCTTGTACTACATGTAGTTCTGTGTTTCTATCAAGTTATAGAAACATTATTTTTTTGCCAATCAGCACATGTCTTTTCTTTGGATTGTTGTCTAAAAGTATGTATGAATTAAGTGACAGATGTTTTATGGTGCTGGCATCCTTCAAGCCCTCATCACCAGCCATCTTTTATTTTCAAGTAACCTCTACCACGAGTATAATATTTAGCTTACCTTGAATCAGCACAGGCAAATCAATGAAGCTTGCTACCTCAAATACTTCCATGGCAATCTCTGCTGATGTCAACAGTTTTGTGAGTTCCAGAAGCATAATATCTCTTGTCTTCTGAGCTCCATTTAACAACAGATGACAAATCCACAGAGTCTGTGTACATACACTGTAAAACAATGCGTGTGTACTGCCTCGTCATAAACAGATTCATCTAAAACAAGCCTTGTTACATTTGTTGATGACTTCCCTTCGGGTAAATTTGGCATCCTTCTTGAGAAAAAGAGATCTAAAGTAAGGTGACCTAGCGCCAAAGAATAGCTTTGTGGCAAAAAAATTTCATAAGTCTGGTCAGAAATGGTGCTCCCATCTGCTGATGTGAAATGCATCTGAAGAGTCTTGTGCAGGAAAGACAAATGCAACATCTGCATATTCACCATTGTTAAAAAGCAGTTTTAAATCCTGCTCTAAGACATTTGGTGTACCAAATTCCTCACCTAGATTGATTAAAACATCAATGTACTCTAGCCCAGACCTTTTAGGAGAAAAGTCACCAGTGTACAAGTAACAGAGCAATGCTGAAAACATTTCTGTGGTCATTCCTTCAGTCTTGAACTCCATGTGAATAACTGGGTCTGGTTCAGAGTGTTTGTGAAAAAAGGTCTTTTGAAATACGGACATCTAGATGAAAGAATAGCCTTGTGAACGTGGGAAATGGGTTATTCTCAAACACCAGAGTCGTATCAGAACAAATTCCCTCCTCAAACAGCCTTAAAAGGTCTTTCTTCAAACTCGGCGCAGACTGTCTTACAAGATTAGTCTGACTCTTCAGCTCCTTAACATTCATCATTGCTTCATACTCTTCAATTAAAGCATTGATTTCTTGTGTTGTCCATGTCTGTGTTAAATCTCGCAGCATTTTTTCCATGATCGTGGCTCTTAAATCCACCTTTACTCCTTGAAAGCTTCTTCTTAAGCGTGTTCAATTTTGGAAGACTTTTTTCTTTTCTCCTCCAAGGTGTATCGCGGCACACGCACTAATGTTGAATCAGGCGAATTCTGCTCCACAGAAGATGTACTAATGCCCATTTCAATACCAAAGTTCTAAAGCGACTAGTGGAAGAACCTAATTTCAACCAAGGTCTTGTTCATCCAGGGGTAGATGTCATATCCTCTTGTTAACAACAACACAAAAATGGTCTATGGTCAGCCACATGCCAGATGAGTCAGAAACAATTTAATTCCTATTTAATTTACACATGGTTTACGTCTTGATCTCAGGAGATGGGAAATATCTGCTTCCTCCAATAACACAAATTATACACAACTTAAAAATAAAGTGAAACAGATTTAATGTCAGTTAACTGGCCTATTATGTTTTGACAACAACAACAACTTTATATGTACGCAACATAATACAACTACACTAATGAACAAAATAAATTAACAAAACTATAGAAGAGTACTAGCTGTCCCAACTATACTCATCGTTCATATCTTTCTGTGTCATTTCCCTGATGTGGAAAATAACACTTTTGTTTCGCTGAGACTGCTAGCTTTACAAACGAAATTGAAAGATACCAACTGATGTGTTCTGTGAAACTCTATCTATCGATTGGGCATCAATATCAGCTGGTATTGAATCATTCGATCTTTTTGATTGAATACCACCAAAAAATACAACAGTTATCGATCGAGATAAATAAAATTCTGATATCACGTGCGTGTCTAGCAGTGAGGATATTAAGTCTGCCAGTGTTTTCATTTTACTCTATTTATTCAAGAATTTACATTAAGATAATTGCCAAGATAAGGGCAATTTTCGATACGTGCAGACTTTACATTGTAAAATTAACCAGGTTTTGATAGACTCTTGAGTTAATAGCCGAAATGTTCACAAAATACCGACAGAAAACAAATAATAACAAGACAAACGGAATTGGAAGAAGAGAGAATCTAGCGATCTTTCCAGGAGGCTTCAAGGCTTGTACACACGGAAATGAGAAATCAAAATACAAGAGGAATACATTTTGCTTATAATTGATTCGAATGACCGCTTTTTTTCATTTAGGACAGATAAAATGTCTTAAACAAAATAATTTATGTACTCAACCTACCTTGGACTGAACATTGGAAGAAAATCTTTTCTGTTTTCTATCAACATCTCCAGAAAGTCGATGTGTTGTTGTTGAATGAATCCAACATCAGGCAGAAAAACATTGTTCGGTATGACTTTGTAACCTCGCTTAGTTTAGCCGCGTACGGTCGGGAAATTGTCGGCTAACTTCGTTATCTTCCGTAGAACGTTCCGGAAAAGATGCAAAACACACTCTAACTAGGCAGAGAAGATTTTAAGAAGGAAAATTCTTTGCCATTCATTTTTAATGGGTGAAGACTCGTCTCTAGAGAAGGAAACTTAATATTTCAACAGTCATAATTGGAGCTTTTTGTGTTACTGTGATGCCCGGGGGGGGGGGGGGGGTACTCCCTTATATGGGCTATATAGGTATGTGCGGCCCCAAAGGGTATGGTTTTTCAGTCGTTTTAGTCATAAATAGGGTATCAATTTTGGCTGATTTTGGCCATTTTGGTCATAAATCGGGTATGGTTTTTGTACTCTCGCCTCAATATTAGTATGTTTTTAAGAAACCAAAAGAAAATTAACAAAAGTCCTTCACATATTATGTTTACGGTAACTTAACTTTGGTCTGAGCTAGGGATCCAATTATAACGCACGTCTGAAACAGGATTTTGATGTAGGGTTCAGGTCATAAATAGGGTTTCGAATTTTTGGTCAGGTCATAAATAGGGTAGGGAATATCGCAGATTTTGGTCATAAATAGGGTAAGGGTTTTGGGAAGCGGGCCGCACACCCCCACTCAATTTTTCTGGGAGTACCCCCCCCCCCCCCCCCGGGCTGTGATGACCTGTGATCGTGAGTTGACTTGTTTACTATTGTTTTCTGGAGAAGGATGCCCCACGTGCAAAGGGCTACAATACACTTAACGTTCTTGTAAACCCAGCTTTCTCGCCAGGGTTTCTAGATGTAAATAATATTTTTTTAAAGTAAAATTGTCAGTTTCCAGCTTTTTAGCACCAAACGAATGGTTTTTTTGTCAAGAGGTCACCGCTCGACTTGTAAAAAGACAAATCAAATAGTTTGAATTCTAAGGAAAAATAGTTTATGAACGAAAAGTCAAAAAAGAGTCACACAGAACCAATCATCGATTGAACAAGTGAAATAAAAAATTACACCCTCCCATCAAAATAAGAAATACCCGGGTAACGAAACCGCAGATAAACTGCAGTTCCAAACATGACAATAAAACCCACGTTAGATGAAATGCGTTTTATTTTCATGTTTGTCACTGCAGTTTGCGCCTCATTCCTTATTAAGCTACGATGGCCAAAGAAAAAGAATATATATACGATTTACGAAAATTCACACAATATGATCATGCAATGGGTAACGCCAAAAAAAAACTTAACCAAAGTAGGTCTTTGTGCGTCGTTACCGAAAAAAGTACATTAACCTGCGATCAGGCGTTTTTTTTTTCTTCTTTTTCCCCGTTGGCCGAAAAAAAGAAGAACGCCTGTTACATGTCTTGAACTGTCTTCACAATGGAAGTACTTCTCCAAATACTCCGTGCTTAATAAGTGATTAATTAAGTTATTAACTGCATATAAGTTATCCAGTAATCACAGTGTAAACATTAGCCCGGTTGTCCGACCCATTGACGTAGAATAACGCAATAGTCTTCGGAATTCCCGAGTTGCTAACATCAAAGCGTTGAAATACCCAAGTGATCTACGCTTCTGTTATCGTACGTTTAAGTCTTTTTGTTCCTCATCTACAGAATGAAATCACAATCGTGTCAAACAATTTCTTGAATTGACTCTATTGTAACAGATGGGGCCGGGGAACCGAGTTTGAAGACATTCAACTTGATCAGCCGCAAGCGAATTCGAAGTTTCAAGAATGATGAAGTGTATTTTATTGTTCATGCTGATGCAAGTTAGCTGGGTTATTGAAGGTAAGAGAACGGAGAAGTTTGATCTAAAAATATGCTGTTTGTGCTCTCTTTAGAAACAATATTGGATCGAAGTTGGTTAGATTTGATTAATTAAACTACGAATCATTTGTGATTTGACCCGGCCAAATAACTGACTCAGAATAATTTGTACGAGTTCTCTAATAGTCCAGCCAGATTTTAAATCTTGTATATTGCCGTAGGAAACCCAAGGACAATATAAACCAAAAATAAGTATGGGATTTCATACTGTGAATTCTTAGTCAAAAAATATTTAGATCACGCCACAAAGTCTGCATAAGAGTCAAGTGGCCCATCAGGCCGGAGCTTATCCCGGTTTCTGTAACATAAAGCGACTGCGAGTATTTCTTTTTCTACTGGTCACTTGGGATGCTATTCCATTGCAAGGTTAGCCCCAGCATTAAATTCGCTGGCAGCCATTTATTCACCTGGGTATAGATAGACACTGTGAGAGTAAAGTGTCTTGTCCAAGAACATATATATATATCCCCGGCCAGGGCTCGAACCTGGACCGCTCGCTCCGTAATCGGGCGCACTTACTATGAGGCCACCGCGCTGCAAAGTTGATAACACAATTTTAAGCAGTAATAGTAACAGCAGCTTTGGTTCCTTCGTTTCTCCTGTTAATCTCGGGACCTAAAATTAATTAATTCACGTGGAGACACATTTAATATCGACTAGTTTCGATATCAGTTCAAGGTGACCTCATTTCTGTTTTGTCTAAGAGTATTCAGTTGGTAACTTTTTCTACATGCTTGGGTTTCCTGTGACAATAGCTGTGGTTGCACTAGCCCTTTTACCCATGGGTAAATAGCGTTTGCCCACGGGCAAAGACATTTTTGTGTGTAACCGCTTTTCACAGACCGAAACTGCCCTAGGGTTATTTCCATGTACACATCAAAAAGAACAAAAGAACTTCCCATGACAGTTCCTGAACTGAAAAGTATGGTTTATCTGCTCCTTAAGGTAGCTTGGCCAATCATAAAGCAGACCGTAGCTAATACAGGAAATCA
>JAHPZR010052392.1:22500-37500 GCA_019787425.1 Platygyra sinensis
AATCAAAAACTTTAAAAGAAACAGTAAATTCTCTCTCCTACGTGAAGTTCAAGGAAATTTTAAAACAGCTCTTTGTGGAGCCATTGAAAACGGCTCTTTTCAGCTAGAGCCACCACAAAAAGTTTAGGTCTTCGTTTGTTTTGATTCTGTCATTCTTCTGTTCATAGAAGTAATATCTATCTCGTGGATTTCTACGATACACATGTAAACGATACATGGCTTTTCCAAAACAAATTACTTGGATCGTTAGATTATTTGACCTTAACTCCGTCTTGACAAGGCAAACGTCGGAGAAAGTAGCCTTCAAGTCTGGCTTTGACAGCCTTTCATAGAGTTTTCTCCCGAGTACTCTTACCCGAATCATCAGCGTTTTGCCCGAAAAATTTCTGTAACTGGGGGGAAGGGGAGAGGGTGGGGCTGCAGACCCCCCTCGCCCCCCCGGCTCGTACGCCTATGATCATTCAAACGAAAGCTACTGAACAGTAGTTTCAAGTGGTAATGTGTGTGTAATGCTGAACATGGTCCTAACTTTCAATGTCTGCGCATAGAACCTTGTAAAATAGAGATAACTCGATTTTTTTTCTCATTTCATGAATTTTATTATGCATGCAAGAAAGAAAATGATATTTACAAAATGTTATTGGCAGTACCTTTCTTCATTCGATCTATTTTCCTCCATTAGTTCATGAAGCTCACTTACACACATGTTGTTAACCCTCAGCTTTCAGTGGAGAAACGACTGCGAGGAACAGATTTCTAGTTGTCTTCAGTGGAATAGTGACTGGGAGGAACAGATTTCGAACTATATTCAGTGGAGTAGCGACTGCGAGGAACAGATTAAGGCGTTTTGTGCTTTCAAAGCGCCATAAACTGTTCCTCGCAGTCGTCTCCGTTGCTCCTTTGTTTTCACTAGCTTTTCACTTGCTTTCAACATGTGTACATGTTTGTTTAAATTTGTTCCTTAACTCCCTTCTTCATAAGCCTCCAGTCGAAAAATGGTTCGACCGGAAGCGCAAAGCGCCTTGACTGTTCTGCTAGCTTTCAACATGTGTACATGTTAGTTGAAATTTGCTCCTTAACTCCCTTCTTCATAAGCCTCCAGTCGAAAAATGATTCGACCGGAAGCGCAAAGCGCCTTGACTGTTCTGCTAGCTTTCAACATGTGTACATGTTAGTTGAAATTTGTTCCTTAACTCCCTTCTTCATAAGCCTCCAGTCGAAAAATGGTTCGACCGGAAGCGCAAAGCGCCTTGACTGTTCTGCTAGCTTTCAACATGTGTACATGTTAGTTGAAATTTGTTCCTTAACTCCCTTCTTCATAAGCCTCCAGTCGAAAAATGGTTAGACCGGAAGCGCAAAGCGCCTTGACTGTTCTGCTAGCTTTCAACATGTGTACATGTTAGTTGAAATTTGTTCCTTAACTCCCTTCTTCATAAGCCTCCAGTCGAAGAATGCTTCGACTGGAAGCGCAAAGCGCCTCAACTGTTTCGCTAGCTGGTTAGATTCACAGCCTTCATCTCATTGGAAGCGCTATGCGCCTTTTGATCTGTTTCACTCGCAGCCGTTTCCATCTGTTCCTTGGCTTTCAGTAACATGTTCATGCCCAATTTTACACACACTGAAACAGTCTGTGAAACCACAAGTGAACAATTGATGGAAGCCAAGGAACAGACGTTGTTTGTAGAGGTCTTGGCTTTCACCTTCCATTGAAATCTAAGATCTTCGGCTACAAACAACGACTTCCACTGAAAGCCGAGGGATCAAAACGCCTCCGTTGGGCCATTTGTCTATTTATACATGGTTTTTGTTTCGCAGTTGTTTTCCGTGTGTTTCCATGCCTTCAAGAACTGTTCCTAAATTTATAAGTTCTGCCATTCCTAACTGCCTTCCACACAGCGTCCAACGGAAGCCTCATGGCCTCTATTTAGTTTTCTTTCTTTTATCTATGCGCGTCTTTTTTGTGCATGCATAAAAACTCAAATATATACACTATGTACAAAAATAAGTCAGAAGCATTTTAGAACGCTTCTACTGCAGGCGCCATGGCTTCGATTTGTGGCTCTGCGCCTTCCACTGGCGGTTCCTCGATGACCGGCATATCCTCCTCTAATAGGTCCATTTCCGGCTCAACCAACGGTATTTGTTCTTCAAATTCCTGTACTTGCTCCGCTTGCAAGGGGTATACCTGTACCGGGTTTCCGTGGCGTCGAAACATGGAGGCAAAGCAGGCAAACAATCCTCTTGGTTGTGCTTCTTCGTCAAGATCGTCACCGTCTTGATGCGGTATCATGGGCACGCCAATATGTGCAGGAGCCTCCTCAAGACCAATCGGCGTTCGCTCCTCCCTCGGCGCTCCTGGTACGAACATTGGAACTGGATTGCTACTTCTAGTCAGTTTTCGCCTCACGTATCGAGCCGCAGCTCTCAGTCTTTTGAGCGGCCCCGTGCCTTGGGCCTGCTGCTGAGGCTGGTTCCCTTGTTGAGGATGCTGTCCTCCCTGTGGAGGCACTGGCTGTGCCATGGCGGGGATTTCAGGCCCGTTGGGTGGACCCTGGTCGTGGCCGTCGCCATTTGCGTTCATGTCAGCCCCGTTGGCTGGCAGCTCATTTTGGGCCTCATCATCTCCATGCACTGCCAGTGGTTGGTCTTGTGCATCATGAATTGGCAGATGGTGATGATTAGCTCCCTCGGGAGCTTCTTCTGGTGGCCCTGGATCGGGTTGTGGGTTCATCATCAAGATGTAACCAGGTAACCAGTGCGGCATTAGATCATAATGTGGTTCGTTGACGAGATGATCTTGTCCATCTCCTACCAGCAGTTCCATAAAGTACTCCTCTTCGGCCTGTTCCACGTCTGATTCATTATCATTTTGGCACATATCGTCATTTTCTGAATCGCTGCCGTCATGGTCAGATTCGCTGTCGCACTTGGAATTGTTTTGTGCTTCTCTGTCATACAGCCAAGAGTAATCTTCATCCTCTGACTGAGAGACGAGGTACCTGTTGGCAACAGTTTTCACATGACTCTTTAAGTCACAATTTTCGTCACCATTGACACGGCCAGTTTCATATCCCTGGGCATTTTCTGGCTTATTGTTCTTTGACTGGCCATATTCGTAGACGTTCTTTATGGCTATCCGCTCGTGCTCTATACAACCACACACCAAGGCAGCATTATCGAAGTCTTCTGGGACATTCGCACTTTGTTTACCAACGATTTTTTCCATTCCACCACGATTGCCTGCCAAGACTTCTTTGAATGGTGCAACCTTTTTAAAGTTGTCCTCATTTTGGTCCTTTACCTGTGATTGAATATCCAGGGGATTTATAGGACCTTTCTCTATCAAGGCCAGCTTGCTTTCAGAAGTCGACCTGTCAAGATTACCCTGGCAGAGCGTCTCTCGCACAGCGATGTCCAACGAATGGCTGCTATTCGAAGATAAGCTCTCGAAGTAGCAATGGCGGGTTACAAGAGGCGCTGGGGGTGATCCAAATACATCTTGACCAGGAATGGAATAGCTTTTCTGGCTATGAAAGAGAGCGGAGACTCTGGTAGCCTCGTGCGCAATCTCTCGAATTACGCCAAAACGATCAACGATATTAATTCTTCTCTCAAATGATGAGATTGAAGCTACTTCTTGTCCATGCATGGCAGAGATTTGCCCGCTGTATTGGAGAGTGGGCCACATCGAAGTCAAGTTCGCAATCTCTCGAAGCACACCGAGAGTTCCAAAGGCATCAGTCCTTCGATTGAATGATATGCCTGAAGGTATGTCCTGTTCAGGTATGGAGCAGCCTTCCTTGTAGTGTAGGAGGACGGCTGCTGTCGAAGCTCTGTGAAGATTCTTTTGGAGATTGTTGACAAGACCAATTAAAGGTACTCTTCGATTGAATGTGACCAAAGATGTGTCCTGTCCAGGCCTGGTGAGAGTTTCCTTGCTGTACGTCGCCCGGAGCATGGTGACGAGATCAATGACATAGACTTCTCCACGGGATGGTCTTATCAAAGTCATGCCCTGTCCAAATTTGGCGCAGATCTCCTGGTTATAAAGGCGGGCGGGTCCTGTCACAGCTCTGTTCACAATTCCTCGGAGATTGGCGAGACGACTGGAGACATTTTCTCTCCCATTGAAACAAGGCCGGAGCAATTGTCTAGAAGGGTTGATTCTAGAAGCTGCGCCTCTACAGTAATTATATGAATTCGAAGCCCCTCCAAATAAGGGTATTTCAAGCACGTGCATATTACCACGTGCCATAATTATGATAAACCGCTGTCGTGGTTGCCTGCGGCCTTGGTCGCCGGAAGTAACTGGCCTGGTTACAGTTGGCGTGGTGCTGTAGAAAAGAATATAATAAAAGTATATTCATTGTGGAATATTTTCCATGTTTCGAGTTACGCAAACTCGACAGGGCGCGAGAAATGAGATGGAAACTGTGCTTTAAGCTGGAGTATTTTGCTTTCACTATTTTTCAAAATGAAATCAATGCCTCAGGGTCAATATCACTGATATAGTATAACTTTGTACACTGTTGTAATATAAATATAGATGTGGCCCGCCTAGAGAATAGCCTAGACTACCTGCGTGTGTATGCTGTTATTACATGCAAGTTTCTAACGTAATTATCTTTAAAAATTAAGTGGAAAAAAAGGGTTACAGTTATAAACTTGAATTCTCTACTGACCTTTTACCCATCCAGCGATCGATGGAACGAGGGTTCTTCGTTAATAGTACAAGCACGAAAACAATCAATGCTTTTGGCACCAAGGCGAGAACTGCGAAAAAAAGGAGTGCTATATTTAACACTATCTTACTCTCTTATTAACAAATTGAAATGACGGATTAGACCCTTGCGTACAGTTATTACAGTCGCTTAATTTCCGCAGTCTCGATCTTTTTGTTGACAGCGTTCGAAGCCCATAATAATAATAATAATAAATAATAATAATAATAATAATAATAAATAATAATAATAATAATAATAATAATAATCAAACTTTATTAAAACATCACAATAAATTACAAGATTAAAAAAAGGGCTAAAAGAACATTTGAGTTATTATTAATAATAATAATAATAATAATAATAATAATAATAATAATAATAATAATAATAATAATAATAATAATAATAATAATAATGATTTATTTAACCACGTGTCACCTGGGAGCTGAAAGCTCGTTTAAACGTGAACGTGATACTAATTACAAATGATAAACAGATAAGAACCTATGATAAAAATATTGTTAACCTATGTGATATCTAATTTGTATACGTATAATATCTAATTTGCGATCAAATGTGCATAAAATTAAAATTCGAAGAATTAAAATAATTCATATGTAAGCTATGGAATAGCCCACGAATCGATTTGCTGGCGTTTATGCCACAGACCTCGGGAAATAGCTAATGGGAAACAACACCCTTCAAGTGGTAATTTCTTAAATGTCCGTCCACTCGGCACTAGTGATATCCGGAAATTTAAACTGGAATTTTTTGACTAATTGAAATCGCCCCATATCAGGATAAATCGGCGCCTGTAATCGATTGGTCAGCTGGAGTGATTCAGATCATTGGTAATTGCCGATTGTCATTGAGGCATTTTAGTAAGGACGTTCGCGACCAAAAACTTCCCACGTACAGAGTTTTTTTAAAACTTTGACCGCAGGTAGAAAATGATAAGATTAGATGAAAAACGTAAAAAAAATTAGGGGTCACCGAACTCGTTTTGAAGATAAGGCGCATCACAGATCATAGCATTTCTAGGATTTCCAGCTACCGAGGCGATTCTGGCCGGATTCATTACTATCGGCATATATTTAAGTTAAAGAATCATATCTAAGTTATGTGTGTTTAACACAGCATATATAGGCCTATTTGATAGATCTTTGCTACATATGCCATTAAATCAGATAGAATTAGCCTTAAAAAAATACAACTTGTAAGTTACGCACACCTGTTATCCATGTACCAATTCGACCCTATTTGAATAGTATATGAGAGATAATTAAAACTTCCCACGTACATATTTTTTTTGTTTTTTAGTATAATGGAAATAATCAGAAAAGGAAGTGATCTGCCAAAAAAAAGTGGGGGTCACGAGCATCCAACAAAAATATTCGCACACGAAGTTAACGCAAAGGTTATCAGCTCTATATTTTGGTGAGTTTTCGACTCGGTGCGCGCGCTTGAAAATGACGTGGCACGCGCGTGACCAATAAGCGTGCGCACTAGAGATGCGCAGTAGCAATGGGCGCGAACGTCCTAGCTATTGTTTTATTCAGGCTGGCGTGTATTATTACACTTTGTTCAACTAAAAACTGTCATCGAGCTGGTGTCAGTCCCAAAGAATCAAAGCGAACGACTATTCTGTTTCTGTATGGCCCTCTCCATTTCGCTGTCTCTTACCACGTCAGCTGATAATCAGTAAAAGAATTTAGGTCCTTTGTATAATCATTTTGCGTTCTTTGCAGCGCGCCCGTTGCAGCGCATGCAATTAGCAATTTTAAAGCTATTAATTTGTGACGTCAAATGCATTAAGTAGCACGACTCGAGCCATAAATTATAAATTATAAATGCGTCACAAAACTAGACAAACTTAACAAACAACTTAACAAACGTTGAAGCCAACGTTTTAAAATGTTCGGTGACTTTTTCCCAATCTGAATTTATTTTGCAGATATAAGGAAAACGTTGTTAAGGAGACCCCCGCACCAATTCCACCCTTTTGACACATTTACAATAACAATTGAAATTGCCGCGTTTCGCGCGCTTTTTCGCGCGCGAAAGTTCTTGAGATTAAAACCATTAAACAAAGGTAAATTTCTTTGAAGTTCCATATTGGTTTTATTGTCCGGAATGTATGCTCAATCGTGAAAGTTCCTTTTGAATAGTTTTTGAGGCGAGATAAAAGAGAGACAACTGGATAACAAGAAAGATGCTCAGTATTCGCGTAATCGAAGACAGTTTTGTTTCGTAGAATATTTCCGTGAATTCGTTGAAATAAGGAAGAATTATGTTTTGAGGTTGCAGGAAGAGATCAAACTTATAAAAAATGTTTAAAAGGAAGCGGATGGTTAAGACTGAGGGAGATTGAAAACGGATTGTCGACGGGCGAGAATAGCACTTGTGGACTGCATTTTCCGCGCGCCGTGTGCCTTGTAAACGTTCTTTGTTGTCAAGTCGTAGTTCGTTGTAATTTTCTCACCTCTTGAAGCTTAAATCTTATTTTGAAGAAGAAAGCATATTTGTACTTAGCCAAATCTGTTTTTTTTCTGAATGAGCAGTAACTTTTACGAGTATTGCACCCAAGCCAAAAAGCTGTAAACTTTACGTATTTTTTTTAAAGAAACAAATTCTCACTTACCCCACGGGTATTCTTCCATGTTATGAAAACATTCTTCTAACTGATACAAAATTGCGGCGAACATTAAGCTGCAAATAGTGTAGAGCATAATTCGACGCGCCTCCATTGCGGCACACGAGATTAGCAATATAATTATACGACGTCAACAATCACTAATATGTTAACCTAGCCTAATTAATGAATGTGACGTCACCAAATTGTTAATTATGTAGCTCAACTATCCTGTAGTTGCTTTTTGAGAATCTAGTTTCTGATCGATTGAAAAATGACTTGCATGATGAATTTGCTGTTGAAATTACGTGGAATACTATCGAATTCTTGTAAATACTATCATCAAAACAAAATATATTATTCGAAAGAAGGTTCTTGTTGATTTTTTCTGTCAATAAAAGGAATGTCTATCTGTTTCGTTCTTCGAGTACTTATAATTGGGTGTTAAACTCTCCTTTATTGGGTTTGTTTACAGTTTAGCTAGAGAATCTAGTTTCTGATCGATTGATAAATGACTTGCATGATGAATTTGCTGTTGAAATTACGTGGAATACTATTGAATTCTTGTAAATACTATCATCAAAACAAAATATATTATTCGAAAGAAGGTTCTTGTTTACTTTTTTTCTGTCAAAAAAGGAATTTCTATCTGTTTCGCTCTTCGAGTACTTATAACTTGGTGTTAAACTCTCCTTTATTGAGTTTATTTACAGTTTAGTTAGTATGAAAATTCAACTTCTTTCTACATGTATCCATATATTTCTAATAGTACTGTTTGGGAGATTATTATTTAATATGAACTTAATATCCTATGTGTAATTTGTTCTTGTGTTCATAACTGTCTTTGCATTTATATTGTAAAAAGAACTTCAAGAAATACAAACTCCGCTATCTTGCAGATCAAATCAATTTTGAGACACTGTGGGGTAGATGGT
The DNA here is from genome assembly GCA_019787425.1 of Platygyra sinensis. Taxonomy (NCBI): domain Eukaryota; kingdom Metazoa; phylum Cnidaria; class Anthozoa; order Scleractinia; family Merulinidae; genus Platygyra; species Platygyra sinensis. The sequence continues at coordinate 30,792 of JAHPZR010052392.1, forward strand.
TATCTCGTTCATGGGCGAAGTGTTTATTTTTCATGGAATACGCACCTGAAGTCCCGTCCAGACTGTTTCGCTGAACGTTTAACAATTATTCCTCGAGCCCGAATGGGCTATTGACTCAGAGCCCATGAGGGCGAGACGAATAATTGTTTTAGTAAAATTCAACTAGTTGGTCAAAAAAAATATCGAGACAAAACATCTTTCGCTAGTTAAAGCCATTGTTTTGGTGTTCAAAGCCGGTGCTTTTCGCTACTAGTGGGCTATAACAAATAGCCTACTAGTAGCTCAACCAATCAGAACGCAGCATTGATAATAGACCACTAGTTGGATTTTACTAATCAGTTTTATCTTGTTTGTTAAGTGTAACGCTCGCGCTGTTTACGTTTAATGTTGCGCGCGTGCTGTATTTGAATTAACATCGTATCGCAATGATGCTTGTCGCGTAATGCATTAGTTTAAAGTAGCGTAATTTTGAGAGTTGTCAGTTGTACGGAAACAACAACGGTGATCAAGTCCGTGCGCTCACCAGTTATTGCTAACCAGATCAGTTATTGTTAACCAGTTCAGTTATTGCTAACCCGATATTGCTAACCAGTTAAGAAGTCAGTTACGGAGGCAGTCAAGAAGTAAGTTAGTTGATTTGCAAGTTCAGTCTACGTTACTTTTCTGTTTGTTTTGTACACTTGTAAGGCCGCGTGCCAACATGATTTCTTTGCTTTTTAGATCGAATTGAATTGTTACAATAAATACGATTCTTCCTTCGTAATTGACGTTTTGGTCTTTTGCTCAACGGAACACAACTAAGCCAGAAAAATTTGAAAACTGCGTCCAGTTTCTCTCTAAAAGCTCATCGAATGCTTTCACTCCATACTATATTGAAGCTGGAGAAATAAACACGCAAGAAATGCCGGTCATTTCGGACGGATTTGTGTTTTTGTCGCGGCAACTCGATGCAATTTTTGTCACACTTAACTTCAAAATCGCACGTGTAAACCAAGTGCGATTTCAGTGCGATTTGTCGCCGCGATATCGCAGGGGTTTCGAACTCGTTTGAAACTTGATGCAACTTTAGTGCTACAAAAATTGCATCGAGCTGCTGCGACAAAAGTCGCACGTGTAAACGGGCCTTTAGGCTGGGAATTCAGGAAACCAGGATCATCATAACGTCATCGTTTTTGAAAAAGTTCGGTTTTCAAAATGCTGTCCGTCCACACTTAAACGCAAAGCCAGTTTGAAGATCGTTGCGAAAAGCTCTGTTTAATGTGAACGGTAGGCCTAACCGCACAAAGAACACTGCGTTTGAAAATTTCGTCACTGTGGTGTGTGGACTGGACTTGCATCTCCAACCAGAGGTACTGTAAATTGTTAGGATTGAAGACTCAGAAAGTCCTTCCAAAACTATGGGAAGTAATCCTATGATGGATTAACATTCCATCCAGGGGAAGGAGAAAATACAGCTAGTTTGCTGATTCTTCGAGACCTTTTTAGGGAATCTGGCAGGGACGCCTAGTCACCGGTACACCTGTAGTGCATTACCTTCTTTCCCTATTTAGTTTGAAGCTTAGGCAAGTAGCCATTGTTGGCCGTGTTGTAGCCATTCGAATTACCTAATGTCGATCTAAAACTCTCAAGATCTTGAGGAATGTCTCCTTTGCTCAGCGGTACACCGATGACCAAAGCGTCTTCCGGCCAGAAATGGCCATTTCTGAGATTCTGAGGCTTCCTTGAATTGCATCTTGACTTCTTGAATTTTCTTAACGAAGCTATTTTGAAAAGCTGGCAACTGACCTATTTGGGATTTCAAATTGGGTTGGTCTCCCCAGACTGCGTCAGCAAACTTTCTAACCTTGTGTCATTCATTTCTTTGCAGTTTTGTTGGTCATCTTCTCATGACAGGGAGTGGCGGATGGTTAGGATTAAACGACCGAAGCAAGGAATCGAGATTTCTTTGGAACTACAACAAATTTGATCAACCGGCATATTTTGCTTGGGACAAAGGTGATGGAAAAAATCCGGAGCCAAACAATTTTAACGGGCAATGCAACGTCGAGAACTGCGTGGAGATGAACTCTGTGAACAAAAAGTGGAACGATGTGGTGTGTAAAGCGCATAGAAGCTACGTGTGTGAGAGAACGTTTGCTGAAGGTGAGGATTAAAGTTTGAAAAGAAAAGTAAGGTGAACATTACGTGAGAGTAGAGTGGAAGGCGGGGTGACCTAGTTGCGCTCGGCTCCCGGCAGATTGAGCGGGTGGGTTCGAGCCCTGTCCGGGGAGATTATGTTATGTTTAGGGACAAGATACTTTACTTTCACAGTGTCTTTCTCAGCCCAGACGTATAAATGGGTACCGGCGAATTTAATCAAGGGGGAAATCTTGCACGGGACTAGCATCTCATCAAGAGGAGAATGAGAAATTCTATTAATTGCTTCACATTACAGTGAACCTACGTTAAGCCCTGGTCTGATGGGCCAAGTGGCTCTTATGCAGGCCTCTACTAGCGTTCTATCATGGATACTGTTCTGTAATTGGCTACGCTACTCCCTATCTATTCTGTTGCAGATAGTGAGAAGCCTCGCAGTGTGTGCTTGTTAACAAAATGGCGGCTGCTTCTTTGCATTTTCGAAGTGTCTGTGGAGAGGATTTAGATTAAGTTTTAATTTTTGAACGACTAGCAGAATTAGACTAAGACAATTAGATTATTGACTCTCGATTTCTATGCGTGATAGTTGATTCGGGCTGCGCCTTTCTCAACTATCACGCGATAGTTAAATCTCGAGCTCATAGTCGAATTGTTCAATAGCTTATCGGCCCGGTTTCCTTGGCAACTAAAGCGACTAGGATTCTCCTCTCCTCCTTAGACTAGATGCCAGTTCACCGTTCAATCTGAACTGCAGTGCGTCAACCATTAGGGCAGCGGTAGTCTCCGTTGCAGCCATTTTTGGGTGTCACGCAACGCTCTCCCCAAAGAGGGAGCGCTGCGTGACATCCCAAAAGAGGATTACGACGAGACTAGGCCAACGGATCCTCCTGATCTAATGATACTTGAAAACTCGCTCTCGCAGTATGCGATTATTTTCTACTGGCTTCATCTTTCTCTTTCCCAGATCTCCCTGGTTGGACATGTGTGGACGATAATTGCTACCTGTATGTGCGTGAGGCTGTGACTTGGGATTGGGCACGAAAAACGTGCATAGAGAAGAATGCCACTCTTGTGACAATATCCAGTACATCGAAAAACAACTTGATTGGAAGGTTGATCAAGACTAACATATGGATTGGACTCAACGACCGCGTGGAGGCTGGTACGTCATCTTCTTTTCAAGTACTCACGAGGGACTGATCATTATTTTTTTTTTTGTAGAGGGAGGGGGGTTGGGGTTGGGTAATTTTCTAAGGCATGACCTTTTTTTCTCACCCTTAGGTTGTGCATGGTTGTTTTTTGTAAATAATAGCTTGTTCAAGAATTGTTTTAACATCAAAAATAGGACTCGGGTGGTAGAAAGCACTTGGTCGTTTTTTTTTTCATGCACGATTTTATTTTCAGCAGTTTGTGCTGTGAAAAAGAATTTTTTTCGAAATTACCCAACCCGCCTCTCAAAAAATAATGGCCTGTCCCTAAAACTGAACTCCTCCGGGACGAGACCACGGTGACCGGTGCGGGGCGAGTGGGGGCTCTGATGAGGAGATACTCAGTACATTCGTAATCTTCTGTCTGTATACATCGTCAGACACAAACTCATATTGCTGTAGCTAAGGGCGCGTTCGTTTGGGATCAATCCGGAATAAGAATGATTGGAATAATTCGACTAAGCGTCTTTCGGGAGCTATTGTCATTCCGGAATACCTGGATTTCCATTCGGGCTATTCTGCTCCCAGGAGCAGAATAGCCGGAATAGCTCTTCTAAGCAAAGACTTGGTCATGGTCGCAGCAATACTGAAAGATTCAATTCTATACCTTTTGTAACTGGACATCTCTTTCCATCGTGTTCACACTCGGTTGTAATGCCAACCACACACAAAGATACACAAACATCATACTACAATACTACACTTTTCGATGCCAATCCCCACGGCAATGATGTGCGGCCCAACCACAAAGAAACATTGCATTTTAGCTAACTTTTTGTGCGATCTTTAGATATTTCGTCTGCATGAGACAGAGTCAAGTTCCCTCTTCTTTCAAGAAAAAATTTTAACAAAATTTGCTTTTTGTCCGTTCTTCAGATGTTTGTTGTACAGATGTTTCTTGTTTTATCTACGCAGGTATATACGTGTGGAATGATATTGGTCAAGGGCAACTTGACAACAAGCCTTCATACCTTAACTGGGACAAAGAAGAACCCAATGATAAACATTATGATCGATTCACACCTCAGAGGTGTGATGGAGAGGACTGTGTGCAAATCAACATCTGGAATGGTGTCGTGACTTGGTTTGATTTGAATTGCGACATTGCGTTACCATTTATTTGTGAAAAAAGCCGAGGTAAGGGCGTCACGATTTTCAGTATTCGGCATCGTTAGTCTTTGAAGGAAATTTTCAGGTTCACCTTAAATAACGTTCAAAATGGATTTTTCCTGTCAAACATGGCTCGAGATGTATAACGCAGCTCATAACTGAATTAATTTCTCCTTGGCAGGCGCGGAGATAACTATCACGCAATCTTCACGAGACACCTGTAAGAGTGACGAACAAAGTAATCAGCTTTTCAAATTAAGTCGCTTCATTGCATTTATTCACTTCATGTATATTATTTACTAAGCCTCTCTCTTGCCAACCGACGCAGCATAACAGTTTGGGCCGCCACGAAGCTCTTCGGAACGTCTCACAGGATTGGTTGAGAAAATTATATACAAACAATGGTAACAATGGACCCTAGCCCTAAAACAATAGAGCTTCGTGCCAACAAGATCCAATGAAATTAGAGGTTCTAGAGAGCTTCGTGACAACAGAACAGTTTATTGTTTATCGTTTTAGGCCCCGTTCATACTGCGCTGGTGGAATTTGAAAACGCAGCTTTATTTCTACGGTTATAACTTCCGTCCACATAGAAAACGCTCTTCAAACCTGAGGAATTGAAAAACGTCAACTTTGCGTTTTACTCTGCACAGAAAACATTTTGAAAATGGAGCTTTTCGTAAACGATCAGATTATGATGATTTTGATGTTTCCCTGTCCGGATTCTACTCAAACAAAAATCCCGTGCACCAAAAATTCCGTCGACCAAACTGGGCCAGTTTGGTGGACGGAAAACATTTGATACGTTGTCAAATTCCTCCGGTGTAGTGTGGGTGAAGCCTTAGACTTCTGCCTTTCCTTTTCACTTGTTGTTCTTTTCTATTTGTTTCCAGACCCCTACCTAAGTTTCGCGGCCTGGATAGCCATCTCTATGGGCGCTGGACTTATACTCAGCGTTTTTGGAGGCCGGGCTTACATGGAGTTTAAACACCGGAAAGGACGTAAGGAGTTGAAGCAGATGATAGTGGAAGCTACGGAAAACGAGGAAAGAAAAGATTTATAGAACAAGGAAACACAAGAAGTAACAGACCGAATAAACGAGTCCTGTACACAAGCAAGCACTTTTGCAAAGCGTTTGCGTGACACAAGGAAAGGTAAATAATTCGGTCCAAAATTTCATAGTCACGCTTCTCGTCCCGAGAGAAGTTCTGATTAAGGTACGCCGTGTTAACTCCGCACTCAACAGGGATTTCACTTCTTGTTATCATTTTCGTCTCGATGCCTTTGCTTACACGATTGATCCTTGATGTAGATTAATCTATTTTTTCCTGGATATACGCAATGCAATTTAGACAGTGTACCTTTTTAAATTATTGTTCATTATTTTTGCCCTGCTCCTCAGTACAGCGGTATTCACGGGCTAATATTATTCATAAAACGTTTGGAGCATTTCAGAGCTTTCCATGTTGCCATTGAAAATCAGAATTCCCGCTCTTATAAGTTTTAACTACACTTTCCTGAGATTATTTTATCCATAAGTTGGTTATTAATTCCCGATGGAAAAATTAGCGGCACAACCTCCACTTTGAGCAGTTGAGTATTTCTCTCTGGCCGGGGGCCTGTTTCTCGAAAGCCCCGGAAACTTTTCGGGCCCGTAAAGTCATAGCAAAGTCTCGAACCTTGCGTTTATAGAGGTGTTTTATTACGTATTCCGGCTTAAAATGAACAGAGGTTCCCTTTATACATGACAAGTTTCAGGCGCATACACTTCTTTGTTTTTAAATACAGTTGAACTAAATATGGCTTTACGGGCCCGAAACGTTTTCGGGGCTTTCGAGAAACAGGCCCCTGATCTCTAAGGAATGCCGTAACTGTAACCGTATCAAATTTTAAAAGTGAATATGAAGAAGAAAGCTTCATCTCGAAAAAAAAGTTGCTTCCCCATGAAAACAATCCACCAACTCTCCATTAGTGAGGTTAAAATGTTGCTGCTTACCGGGAATATTTAGTTTTTGTTTAGACGATCAACGAAAATCCCGCCATTTTTTCAGACTTGGAGCCTGGGGCACAGTCAAAACTCGCGTATGCTTATTACGTTTTTCCACCCTGAAGGCTTGATCAAGGGCGCAATCCATTGAACCAAAATTTTCGGGCTGAAGTTCGAAAATTTCTAGGTGTCGAATGGATCGCGACAGGTCCGAAACGGTCTCGTTCCATTCCACTCGCAAAACGAGTTTCGCGCTAATTTAAAATGA
>JAHPZR010052394.1:0-7500 GCA_019787425.1 Platygyra sinensis
CCGCCGTATGCCAAGGTATTTTGGCGAAGTACAAAATTACCTTCAATCGAAGGAAACCACAAAATTGTTCTTTTTTACTAACAAGATAGATAACCCACCAAAGAGATAATAAAAAAACGAAGGGACAAAAAGGTCAAGAATGGAGGAGATTAATACGGAGTAGTGTGTACAAACGACAAACCAACCTCGTTCCCAAGGTCCTCTCCTACTCGGCCCCCGTAGGCCACTGGAGCCGAGTTTGAGAGGACCCTGTGAACGAGGTTGAATTCGTCAATCGTCGACGTCAACCCAACTGTTTGTTTTGGTAGGTATCCGATGGTACAGACCCGCTGGTGTTTACTGCAGTATCCCAGGTGTACACCAGTCCACTGATTCATTCAGGCATGCCTGAACACATGATCACCATCAGCCAAAATGGCATTGTGGGACTGCAAGACTGGTTGCCTACTCCAAGACAGGACGAAACCTTTCACCTTTGAACTTGACCCTTCTTTGTCGTCAAGCAGGTAACGTAACAATGACCGTGTAAACATGTTTCAGTATCATTATAGTTGTTCTCAAGTACAAGAGAGATCAACGGTCAATTTCTCATAACGTTGTCATTGAATTGTCAAGTAAATTGGTGATATTATCGCGATGACTTAAAGAATGTGTGACAATCTGTGAATAGAACCCCAGAAGAAGTCTAATGTTTTGGCTAGCAGAAATATTCACATAGTTAGTCGATATTCAAGGCACAAGTTAATGTGAATATGATTGACATTGCTCTTTTCTTTATTGACAAATTATTGCTAACCTTGCTTCCGCTGCAGGTTACGCCGTTGTATCGCGGGCCCATTCAGTCTGACTTACAGGTTTCATCGCACTTGTTTGCCATTACCCATGATGCCAAGCTATTGATAACCGCTGGACACTGGGACAACAGTTTCAGAGTTTTCAGTACAAAGGGAAGACAGCAGACCAGAATTGTGGCTCATACAGGTATCCATCGTATGCATAAAATAACGTCTTAGGACTAACAAAAAAAGGCCGGTAATTGGTAAGATTTATCTTATAATATACTTTTATTCGATTCACAGACGTGATTACTAGCATCTCATTGGATGACGATGGTCATCACCTGATCACTGGATCACGTGATACCACATGCCGCCTGTGGGGAATCACTCATCAGGGAGGGGTGGCTCAGGAGTTAAAGCGTACTCCTCTGCAGACCCTATATGGTCATGACAAACCAGTCACATGTGTTGCCATGAGCTGGGAGCTTGACATGGCGGTCAGCGGTTCACAGGTTCACATTTTTTGTGTGTGTAATAACGGATTTTAATTTCAGGAAGAAGGTTGAATTAAGAGATAACCGATTCAATAGATCATGTTTTATTTGCAATTAAAAAGAGAACTATACCCTCAACTCCGGAGGAATGCAGTGAATTCACGGAGCTTCTGTTGTAATGACGGTTTCAGCGTATCTAGAGAGACTCCTAGTACAAATTACATCATTTTGTTCGTTCGTTGTTCATATCTGTACCTCATTATTTTATACATTTCACAAACTTTCGGCATCCCTGCATTTTTCGCGCAATTTGTACATTTTTATATAAGCCGTACGCACAATATTTTTCTTGTCTCTGATGATGCCGTGGATTAAAGAAAACTTGGATTTTAAAGGAATTTAACATCAATCAATTTCACAGTAGTTTCAGACCTGATCTGATTTTTTGTCAGTATTGTTATTTGAAATTGTTACTGAAGGACAATATTCAAAGGCAACAGTGGCGTTTTTCAAAGACATTGACTAATACTAATTTCCGGGTCTTCCTTTCACTAGGATGGAACTTGTATCATTTACACAGCGCGGAAAGGAGAGTATGTAGTCACGCTAAGGCCTATGGGAACGGCTTCCTGTTCACAGCTCAGTCCTTGTCACGTGACCAGTCTGGCTCTCTCCGAATATGGAAACATTGTGGTGTTCTGCCAAACAAGAGTCAAATCGCGCCCTGTGTAGATACTCTATCAATGGACAACTTCTGTCAAAAGACGTTAAATTAAAAGAAGATGTAGCCGATATCTTAATTTCTGGTGAATATCTTGTTACCGGACGGTACCAATGGAAAACTGGAAATCAGGCAGTTACACAGGTTTGAAATCTGTTTTTTTTTTACTTTTTTGTGTGTATTACACGCCACTGTACAAAAACCCGTTGCGATATATGGCTGATGATACCATTCCTATCAGAAGTTTTCAACAAACGTTTGAATTGTTAGGAATTGTTAGCATGATCTTTGTACGATATTCAGAAGTCAACGGAAACTGACCCGAATCTTTAGCAACAGGTACCTGCCGATGAAACAGATCAATGAATAATTTGTGTTTATTAAACTCCAGGGTCATACAGGGAGAATGTCATTGCTCCTGAACAGTTAAGATCCGAACAGAGTTGTGCGAGTGGCGATTCCTCTCCAGATTAATGAGTGATTTAGGACATGAATGATTGAAAAATAACAGTTACTGTAGGAACTTGACTCAGTCCAGTACTTAGAAAGTGTTGGATCCGTGTTAATCTTCTCCATCCTCAACCATCCTTGTTCCTTTATGGTTTAATATTATCCCTTAGATGTTTTTCTATCTTACTAAATTATTATTTTCTGTTCTCCTTCAATTTTAAGGTAATTTTGTACTTGACTAAAATAACTCAAAATAACTTGACTAAGCTCTCTCTTGCGTGTGTAATAATGTATATTTCTGTACCTTTATTGCAGCTTCCAAGTAATAAAAAGATGAATCTTCAAGTTCCAATTCGTTCGGTCTCGCTGGCGAGAGGGAACACTCACATCTTCGTTTGTCTTCAAGATGGAAAGCTCATCGTCATTGGTGTAGAAAGCTCGTGACGTCAGCCACGTCATCGAATGTCAGGTGACGCATGTGAACGCACGTGACGCAGTATGGCAAATTCATCATCATTGGTGGAGAATATTCGTGACGCCAGCTCATCATCGAATATCACGTGACACGCGTGAATGTCCGCTAAAATGGGAATTTCCTCTTTTAAAGAATCGCCATGGCATCCATGGCTACCAAGAAGACAATATTTCAAACAGTCCATCCGTTACCAGTTTGGTCAAGTAGCAAGTTGACATGTAAATTTGTGGGAACTGGCACGAGTTTCCTATTGGATAACATTGACCCGTTTAGAACTTGCTTGAAACTGAACGCGGTGACGCTTAAGTGCAGTTAATTATATTTTTTTTTTAACGTAAACTATAGTTAGAATTCCTTCACACTGTAGTAAAAACTCAATTTCAAATTGTTTCATTCACAGCAGTAAAATGGGACGTCACGGCGGGCGTTGTGTGACCATCCAGGTAACGACTGACAAGTGTTATCATTTTAAATTTTAGACGCCATTTTTGAGTAAGTACCATGGAAGAATTTCGGCTCCTTTTGTTTTAAGTTTAAACAACTGTCTTCACCAATTCTAACGCTCATTGTAGGATAAAATATCGCTGACGAGTGGAAGTATATTTTAGACGTTACTGTCTATTTTGTTTTGATTTCATATTTTTTTCTTAGGAGTGTTATTTTTCACTTTGACATCATGTATGTCAATTTAAACAATGTTTTCAATGCTAAAAAACTAGACTCTAATATTGTCGTCATCACGGGATGCATTTATTGCTCGGCATTCGGTGTTCTGCGTTTCAGCAAAATGCCACTCTAGCATCGAAAAGTTACAAAAAATAAAAAAAATATTAATTTTAAGTGTCAAAGTGTTTAGCACTACTTTGCTAATTGAAGACTTGAAACTTGTTAAAAATCCCAACTGGTTGGAGGCTGCCTCAGTATTTGACTAAACTTGTAGGAGGAACACCAAACAGAAATCCATTCACTGATTGGCAGGAAGGAGGATTGGAACCCGGGAACAACGGATTACAAATCCAGCGCCCTAACCACTAAGCGCTATGTCTTGTATCCCACTTCTAGCAAGTGATGCAACGAGTCGTCATTTCTAATCCTACAGTTAGTCTCAACGCGTGTTCAGTCGTTATAAATTTACCACTCTTCACACCCTCTGTTGTGGATTCACATGACGGAAGTCATGCCATACTAGTAAACAATTTTCCTTAGACAAAGGTCGCCCTAATAATTTGTCATAACCCATTCATACTCATTAGCAAAGACAAACTTTGTGAGAGTGTCTTCTCCAAGGACTCAACACAATGAGCATGGCAGCTATCGAGACCCTAACGACATGAGGTCAACAGTCGACTTGACATAGGCCATATTCAGCAAGCCCGAGTAGAATAGTCCCAAAACATGCGTTCGCTTACCATACTGTTGGGCATGTGCAATGCCCCTGATACCATGATGGCTAAACCAGTGAAAATTCCTGAATTGCATTATCCAATGATGCACTTTCTTACAGTAAAAATTCTTTCTTTTCCGCTGCTCAGTTTGAGCTATTATTCCATTCAGAGGTTCGATAAGTTTGGGGTTGTTACTCATTATGTTCTGAAGCTTGTTATACTTTCTATAAAAACAGATTCCATGTCGTTGGTCTCTGGTAATCAATTTTGCCCCAACCAAGAGAATTCTTTTAAAATTTATTGACAAAATAAAATTAGCTGAAATTGTCAATGTCTAAGTTCTCAAAACCGAGGCAACGTAACGTTTCGTAACGCTTTGCGATTACTCGAATTCCAGTGTATTGGCTCTCTTTATTTTTGGAAATAGATTTTAAGCTTCTCGTTGTTTTAGAAGCTTTAGAGGAAGTTACATTTACTCTGGTATTGATAGCATACAGTAAAGTGCTTTGAGTTTCCGTTAGGAATAGAAGTCGTGTAATGTAATACTGGTGTCCTCAACGTATTGAGAATGATTTTGAAAATAACATTGCTGCGAGTTACGTGCCTGATAACAGGTAACCCTTTCGATGTTGCTTTTCGATTCAGCCGAAAATTACTGATTTGGAACAAAAATTGCAATATAAACAAAACGAAAATGCAAATTATTTTGGTGTCAAATTTGTCAGTCAACTTTATGTAAAGTTTGCACTTTCCTCTCCATCTCCGTACGACGACTTCGTTTAGAAATATCTGTTACGTGTAGCTTCGAATCATGGTGGATTCGTGTGTACGGGCTTCGGTCGTTATCGGCATAGTTGTGGCTGTGATAATTTTCATATCAGCGCTGGTGGGGACATCACTTCGCAAACTGAATTCGGACGAAGGTAAATGAGGTATATAATCTGTATCCATTGTATTTTCAAGGCCCAGCATGCACGAGCCAAAATGCACGAGCCAAAATGCACACTCCTTACAAATATCTACCCAGTTGCCTTTCAAACTTTACCTGAGGTTCATCTGTAGAATGGGTTACCAGGAGTAACCTGTTCAAGCCAATGTAACTAAAGCGAGCCTGGTATTTCATTTATTCGTTGCTCTTGCCTATGACGTCCCTTACCAAAGTTGGCTGGCGACGTTTTCCTAGAATATAACGGCGCAACCGATGTAAAAAACCGAAGATCTAAAATAGAAGAAAGCTGTTGCCTCCCTCAAAAGCCAAGCCCTTTACTAGTAACTGTAGAGCGCGGCTGCTAAAGGAATCATGGATTTTTTGCAGTGACACTAAAAACAGTTACTATAAGTAGTGCAATTTCGACAGCTGGCGTGACTCCATCAACTCAGACTTGTGCATGTACAAGTAAACCTGAGTACTTTCATGTTGTACTGTTTATTATGTTGTACAAGGTAGTTCTAACTTTGAAGTCCGTGGATGAAACCCTAGCATGTGACCATTCAAATGAATGCTATTGAGCAGTACTTTCATGTGGCAGGTGATGTGGTACTGTTTATGTTGTACAGGATAGCTCTAACCTTTTAGTCTGTGGATGAAACCCTAGTGTGTGACCATTCAAATGAAAGCTATTGAGCAGTTCTTTCATGTGGTACAAGGTGGTTTAACTTTTAAGTCTGTGCAAAAAAGCCTAGTGTGTGACCATTCAAATGAATGCTATTGAGCAGTACTTTCATGTGGTACATGTGGTACTTTATTATGCTGGACAAAGTAGTTCTAACGTTATAGTCTGTGAATGAAACCCTAGGGTGTTACCATTCAAATAAGAGCTACACTGAACAGTACTTCCATATGGTACTGTTTATTTTGCTGTTTAGGGTGTTTTTTGGATACGGTAAAATCCGGAAATTGAAGAACCTACTAAGAACATAGTTTACGACCTTGCTCGCAATGAGTCCTCCATAGCTCAGTGGTTAGAGCCTCCAACTAGTATTCTGGAAGGTCATGGGCTCGACTCCCGATGGGGAACTCAGAAAACTTATTTTCTGAGTAAATCGACTTGAGAACGTTCCTTCATTTAGTTCACTTTATCCAAGTCACCAATTCACTCATCATTTAGAAACACTGTTTTTCATCAGTGGGTGTGGCCTACAACATCCATCAAAAGACACTGTCAGACACCGTGAAGCGGGAAGGTCTCCACGCAGGCGCACCAGGTTACAAATTTATCATCTTCAAGAGTGTGTTTCAGAGCATTACATTTGATGTGGAGTGCCTCAACAAAGATGGCGTAGAAACCGACCTCTTCATCAAGCTCCACTGAGTATCGAGCCCGGCCCAATGACCTCGTGGAGATCATCAAGCAGTTTAAGGACAGTGAAAGTTATCTGGATATCCTTAAGTAAGGTTACTAATCAGGCCATTTCCGAGTTTAATTCCCTTGTGCCTCTGTTTCAAAACTGTACCAAAACTATGTATACGATGAAATTGCTCATGTAGACGAGGCTATAGTCATTTCACGTTCTCGTTTTGCAGAGGATGGCAAAGAAATGTACAAAGATTTATAACGCACGTGCTTAGTGTCGTTCTCGTAGTCGTTACCCTCGTAATTTACTTAAAGGGGCTCAGTCACGGTCGAACGGTTTGAAAAGATTAGCTAAACTTTTCAAATTCGTTGTTTGCAATCCGTGTCAATCTTCTCCATCCTTAACCATCCTTGTTCCTTTATGGTTTGTTATTATCTCTTTGATGTTTTTCTATCTTAATAAAGTGTTATTTTCAGGTTTCCTTCAATTTCACGGTAATTTTGTCGATGCTCAAAATACCGTGACTGAGCCCCTTTAATGTTCCTAATGTATCGTGTTCTTGGGCGAAGCACTTAACTCTCATACTGCCTTTTTGCAAATACTGGCGAGTGTAATGCCGCGGGTAGCACCAATTTCGACGGTACATGTATAACATGCCTCGCTTCTCTGTAAAAGAATGGAAGTTTGGAAAACGCTCAGAAGTTGGAGTTTTTCTTGGCCATGCACACATCGAGTAACCCTTGAGGCTCATGATTCATGAACTAATTTTTAAATAGCGCACTCAAAATATTTTCAGTTCCTATCAACAATTGCTGGAAACAATGCATAACAACATGGTGACTTCATAATTCCTTACTTTTACTTCATGCCTTTAGGAGCATTGGCGAGTCCTCTATACATG
>JAHPZR010052394.1:12500-28572 GCA_019787425.1 Platygyra sinensis
CCCCCCCCAACGCGTACGTTTACCATATATTAAGGCATGGTATAATTGCCCTTATACAATGACGGCTAAGTCAATGAAAGCTCTTGAATTGTCTTACTAAATAATACAGTTTGGTATTTCCTTTTCCCCTTCTTTTTCTTTATTTCTCTATATTTATTATTTAATTCAGAGGTTTTAAAAGTTTGAGTCAATTTATTACATGGTTAGCTCCGTGAGCGTGCAAGATGAACCGAATCCTACGCTATGATTGGCTACCTGAATGGGTAAGGTGGCGCTGTGTTGCCTGCTCGGGATTTCCCGCTGTATCCCACAAGAACGTGGTGTTCTTTCCAAGCCAGTTCGGTCAAAAGATGGCTGGATATTTGCCTCGTTCTTTTTTTTTTTTTTTTTCGTTTTATGATCTCCGGCTTTCGTCTCGGTCCATAAACACGCCAAGAAAAAGGTGAAAAATGAAAAGAGCCGCGTTTCCTTGCTCCAAGGCCCCGCCGGCTAGGAAAGACAGGCGGCCCTGGGACTCAAATTAAATTTGCATAATGTTTCCAAGGGAGTTTCAGACACAAATGTTTGCTGGAGGAACGTTCTGGTGGGAAGTTCGCTGACTTATTCAAGTGCCAGAAACAGCAAGTGTCATCTTTGACCTTCCCAGGTAAGCTTTTAAAGAGTAAAGTGTGCATGTAATAGAAGCTTGAATGTAAATGTGTAGGCCGGAGTCATAGGTAACCCAGGCTCACTGTGTGTGACACGTGACATAACACGGGTAAATTATAGAGAACATATGAGGCGAAGTTTAGGTTTGAAAATCTGTTAGAAAATGTAAATAAAAATCGATTTAACTTACCATGTGGCGAGTTCTTGTGCACGAAGTTTTGGGGGAAATAGTCTTCTTCACCTTCCCTTCATTGTAATTAAAGTGGCTTACCCATGCTATGTCACGTGTCACACACAGTGCCGGAGCCTGGGTTACCTATGGTTCGACAAACACACGAGAAGGAAATGAAAATTTACAATTCATAAATCATAATTTCCTTAATTTCACTTATTGTCAACTTAATTTTGTGATGACCAGCTCTCCTTCTTGCAACTAGTGTTCCATGAAAACCCTGATTCATTGACATAGTTATATTGCTTGGGAAAAGATTATTACCAGCGTTAAATAAGAGCCCTGGGTTAGGGGGTACTTATATGGTTTATCAACAACTGCATCTCTAAAATGGAGGTTGGATGCCTGTGACATACAGGAGCTTCCACTAGTATTGGCAGCCAGCTATGACTGGTGAATCCTGGCAACCCAGCCATAAGCCTCCACACAGTAAGGGGAACAGGCACCCATCACGCTGTCAAAACAGTGGAAAGGAGGAGGGAATCAAAGGAGTGGGAAAGGAACTGCCTGGGCGATGAGCCCCCAAACCAAAGCAATTGTAAAAGGCCAGAATTTACAATGCTTAAGGTGGCCCAATAGGCTGAAAAATGATGGCATTCATCAAAAATATGATTTTTGAAAAAATATTATATTTAAAGCCCTTGAACACTTGTAAAAAGTGTTTTGAAACGATTTTGCAGAATTTGCCTCTAGGTGAGTGTAAAATTCAAGGAAAGTACAAAGTGGCATAATTTTTTTTTATGCAGCAATGGCCATTATAAATAAGCAATGGTTGTTTGCAGTTGGAAAGTGAGCACAAATGGAGATCACTTTCAATCAATGTGAACGATACCTTGTAGAAAGGCTGTTAAGACATACACAACTCGATAGTTGTAATCACGTGTCAAAAGTGCTGTCAGAATTACCATCACAGGTTAACTCATTTCCCTTGTAAAAATTAATATTTCATTCAACTGCTGTAACTTTTTACAAAACAAAACAACAATTACACTTCCCTATTATGCAACCTTCAAATGTCCCCCTCTCCCCAACTTCCTGGCTTGTTAAATGCTTACCGGTAATCCATCATGTAAGAAACTTTAAGTGCATTTTTCTCAAAAGTCTACCTTTGTACCAACTGAGTTCACGCAAACATTTCTTCTTTAGAGGGTATTAAAAGAGAAATTCCTGAAACTCAGGGTAATCAAAGACCAATAGTGTTGCCATGCAATGACTTTAAAGAATCATAACATTTGACATCTGTCACGTGACACAAGAAAAATGTCCGCTTGGTTTGGTGCAACATAAGGTTATTTTCAGATAAAACTTGTAAAAAGCACTGCAAAAAAGAGTTAACTGTCAAAACTTTAGTTCACACACAGAACGAAACAGAAACTTGCAAGATGTGCTTGTTTGAAAGTCAAATTTTGTTTTATCAAAGAGCAGGAACTGCTGGCCTCAATGCTATCAATGCTTTAAATTAAAGCCTCAAAAGGCCGTGGCTGATTGCCATAGTAACCATTTTGAGTAAACCTAAAAAATCATCTTGAATTCTCTTCTTGAAAAATATCTGTACATAATATTTAATATTTATTTTTATGTAATTATATGAAACACTTGAGACACTGTTTCATTGGCTATCCAAACACCTTGAATCTTGTCAAAAATACTCTGCTGCGCGTCATATTTTCAACTCTCTTTCCAGAGGAAACATTATGTCTCTCATGTTTGATATAATTTCATTACGTGGCAGATTTAAGTTCAAAATAGATGGTGACAAGTGATAAACTATTGAGAACCCTGGCTTATCATGATTGTCTGGAAGTGACTCCATGTTCGCTAAGAAATAAGCTTGACAGTGAAAAATATTAAGGTACATCAACCCCTATTTAGCAGCCACCTCCCATTTCCCCAAGGGTAGCTGCTTAATAGGGTTTGGCCAATTAATAAGTGTTCAACTTAGTAAATGGTTTTAAAGAGTTTGATTGTACTGGCATTTCTGCCCTTGGGTTTTGAAGCCTGTGCTATGGTCTAGTAGCCAGTCTGCAAAATTCAACTTTATTCCCCTGTTGAATAGAAATCAAGAAGTATATTATAGCATTATAGCCATAGTTACTGCAAATAATGTTGAGGTTTTCTGATCACTAGCTTGCAAAAGTGATCAAAACCCAATTTCTCCTTACAGAATCAGTTATAATTGAGTACATTGTCAAGCAAGTAGTTTATGAGAATAACGACAACGATCAATACGGAAATTCTGTAGCCAACGTATATGGGCTAGGATGAAGAAAGCTTAACGTACTTACAAAGAATGCAAATATATCAAACATTTTTTTGTTTTCTCTCTTTCAGGATTTCTTAGTGACCAGACGTCTGAGAGAGACAAGACACTGGAGGCGACACTACAGGATACTTAGGACAAGACATAGCACGCTAGAAACAAAAGTAAGAACAATTGAGAGATTTCTTTAAGCAAAAAAGCAGGACGTGCAAGACTAAATGTTAGGATCGGCGATGTTTTCCTCAGTAATACAACACAAAGGCTACCTACATGTGTATAACACTTGGCTCAAAACAGTTTCCAGCACATTCAATGTCATTATAACCACTCTTTATCAATTGATGCTACAATCATGGTATCAAAAGACTGCCCATTATCATTGGTGAACACGTTGGTATTAATTTCGTGACACAATAGGTTACCATAGCAACACTATGGCCTGCTTAAAACACCCTTAATTTCAGCTTTAAGCGCTTATATTTCAAAAACGGCACGGTGAAATTTTTTCTTATTATAGAATTTTGATAAGCAGGATAAGATGCAAGTTTTGGCAAAGTTTAAAAAAATTCTGTAGGTGGCGTTCAGAGCCACCTTAAATTTTCGAAAATTTAAGGTGGCTCTGAACGCCACCTACAGAATTTTTTTAAACTTTGCCAAAAGTTGCGCCTAATCATGCTGATCAAATGTTGATAATATAAAAGAATTTCACCGTGCCGTTTTTGAAATATAAGCACTTAAAGACGAAATTAAGGGTGTTTTTAGCAGGTCATTCTGTTGCTATGGTGACCTATTGTGTCACGAAAATAATTCCAACGTGTTCATCAATGATTGGGTAGTCTTTTGATACCATGACTGTGGCATCAACTGATAAAGAGTGGTAATAATGGCCCATCAAAATCTACGTCTTGGAAAGTGCTGGAAACTGTTTTGAGCCACCTTAATTGGCCGTAAAGATACATGTAATAGGCTTTGTGCCTGAATTTCAATACACGGTATTGCACCAGGAGATTTAACTGTTAATTTCGCAAATGAAAACTGTGCTGCACCTCTTGAAGTTTTGTCGGCTTGTCTAAACAAGGCATTTTAATATATATCTAAGGCCACGTTTCCTGAATTTGAACAAGTCCCATGCAAAACTTTATTAACATATTCTCAACGGTCGCTAGTGTAAGTCACATACGTTCCTTTCATATATTTCACTGAGTTCTCGTTTTGTGTGCTTCGAAAGTCTTTGGTTTTCCTTGAGAAGCAAATTTACATAGCAAGCCTTCATGTTTAGAATCACAACTTTTCGTTAGTTTTCTTTCACGAACCAATTTCAGAATGCGTTGTCTTGTTTGTCTAAAATCTGTCAACTAAAATTGGTTTTAAAAAGTTTTCTTGAAGCCAGAATTTATAAAAAAGAATGTTGCTGGTAAGTGTTTGTTGAATTAGTTTTGTACAAAATCGATTCTCTTGTTTATTAAATGTCTTCTAAAAATTGTCTTGACTGCCTAAATTTACTCTTAGGGCAGCCAAACTATGTCCAAATTTTTAATTTTCCCGCCAAAAAACTTAGAAAAAAATACGGGCGCCTAAAATACGCATGCGCCGTTTTTTTTAAAAAAAAAAATTGTTTAATTATTACTGTTGTATAAATTTTTACTCTTAATGTTGTTAAATAATGGCCACCCATTATAATAAATAGAACACTCAAACTTGTTGTCTTTTGTTTCTTTTATTGATATCAAATACAACATTAATTAAGATGACAAATCAATAATAACTCACAAGTATTCTTTAATTAGTTTATTGAAATTTAATTTCAAAGGTGTCCTTAAAAAATTTGCCCTGTATATACTAAGACTTTTGGCGGGAAAATTGGAAAGCATTTGCACAGCGTTTCCCCTGACAACATTTTGAACAAAAATTTTAATAGGGGTACCCTTATAATTTTTGCCACCCAAAAATATCAACATAAACCATCTTGAACACAAGCAAGCGAAAAAGTTTTATCCCAATCATTCAAGTTTTTCAGAAAAAAACAGATTTTGACTGAATCCCCGCAGTATATATTTGTTCGTGTTCAAGAGGGTATATATTCCATAATGATATCTTTTAAACAGTTGGCTACGAAACGACCAACAGCTAGAAACCGTTTTACAAAAATGAGAGCAAGTTAAAACTTCTACAACAGCAACTTTTCTACACAATTTTGAGAAGGTGAAATCATTTTTAAATCGAAATATTTAAGTTTAAATAGCCGGTTAACTTAAGCCACAACTACATTAACTCTCTTAACTTAAGCGATTCTAAAATGTCGCCACCTTCTCAATGTTGTGTAGCAAAGTTGCAGTTGTAGATCTCTTAAATTGCTCGTGTCATTCCTGTATATAGTTTTCTAGTCGAACGTCATTCTTAGCTTAACCATTTAGCGTGACATCATATGCTATATATTTCAAGAAGACAACAAAGGCAAGCCGTGAACCCGATTACTCCTATGAAATAAT
The DNA here is from genome assembly GCA_019787425.1 of Platygyra sinensis. Taxonomy (NCBI): domain Eukaryota; kingdom Metazoa; phylum Cnidaria; class Anthozoa; order Scleractinia; family Merulinidae; genus Platygyra; species Platygyra sinensis. Next base: position 18,130 of record JAHPZR010052394.1, read on the forward strand.
TAAAAAAACGCGAAAACTGACTTCAATCTATTCCTAGCGTTTGAAAAATGTTAGAGCCTCCTTCACTTAAGCCGAGACGAGAAGACAAAACCCGACAAATTATGGACCAATTTAGAAAAAATGTTCATGGCTTGCTTTGTTATCTTCTGGAAGTTACTTCCAGCGAGCTGTTTAAGGTTAATGTCTGGTTATCAAGCTTCAAAATGTATCACTGAATTATCCTATGGTTTCTGTTAACTTTTTCTTCATTAAACGTCATTTGCCAACGGAAGCAGTAACATTTTGGAAGAATCCGGCACAGAATCGAAACTATAACTTTGAAAAGCCATAGAGCTGTAAGCAAATGTTTGGCAAATTCTTGTCCGTGGCAAACGATAGCGTTAGCAATTTAGAAGAATTAGACAACTGGAGTGTTGAAAATAAAAGATGTGATAGTGAATACTTTTAGTAAAATTGTCAGTTGCGGACGATAGCTAAATCATTTAGAACAATCAATAAATTATTAGGGCTAACAAAATTTTGAAGAGCGTCAAATCTGTCCCTGAATATTTTCGGTAAAGTGTTTATCAGTCCAAATAGTAGCTTTAACATTTTAGAATGTTCAGACAATTGAAGCTACATTTCCATAGCAGTTTATCTGATAGTACAAATGAAAGCCAAAACAATTTGAAAATCAGACGATTAGACCGACATTTTTTAAAAAGGTCAATAGAAATAGTGGCTTGATACCAGGCAATTCATTGCGGCCTCGCTGAAAGTTTAAAGAGGACATATTTGGTTTGTGATTTGACCTGTTTGCGCTTGTTCCTCTTCCGAAGAAACAAATTATAAAGCCGAACGTTTTCCGTTCAGAAATAATATATAAAAGGATATCTGCCATTAAATCTAGTAGTTTCAGAAACCGAAGGTCAATCCAGAAACCCAATATCCTCTTCTACAATTATTTATTTTAAAGGTGGCTCGGCGTATCAATGCAAAATAAACGTCAAAAATAGTTGGCGCTTTTTACTATAGCAAAATGAAACACGAGCGAAATAAAGAAGATAGAATGTTGTGACCATGTCAACATAAAAACAAACAGTTAAAATGTTCAAAAACTGACTTAACTTGAAGAAAGTTGCGAACCAATTCAGATTTACAAACGAATCTTCAACTATTCCTCGAATAATTTGAAACGTTTCGTAATTTCTAATGTCGAAGAAAGAAAAGGTAGTTAAGGTAATTAACTTCGAAGTAAACTGCAGAATTTTCAGATGATTGGGTCATTAATTTTGAGCAGGAAAATTGCTCTTTTAACATACACAATTCACATCGAATGAATTAATGTCCGTAAAGTTCTAGGAAAATAAGGGAAATGTTAGAAACTTTCATGTCTACTCGATTTGCAAATCAAAGAATTGTTCAAGAGACTTCTTCAAGTTTACGGTATCTGGAAGATTTGAAAAGCAGCAATAATTCTCCAACAACAAAGTTTGGTACTTCAACTGAACGAATTTTCCACGACAAAAGCATTGCCCTCGAACAGACAATTCAGATCATAGATTGAAACCAGTCCATCGTAAAACCGTTGGACACGCTTAATGCATCTTTGGAGAAAAAGACAAATTAAAAGGTTTAGCGTTGAATTGTTTGTCAAATTTACAGCAAAACAGAATTTGCTACGATGATTGACATGATCACTTATAAACACTACAGTTACCGTTATCACGGTTGATTGCAACGTGCAGTGCCACCTTAAAATACTCTACAAAAGATCATCTAGTAAAAGGTTTTCAAACTCGGGAGATTTGAGCGACTGAACAACAATTTGAAATTTTCGAAAACCTGACTTAGCCAAATTACACAGAGAAGATATAATTTTATTCGGTTGACACCTTTCCGATAAAAATGGCAGAGTTAATTAAAATATCACTTCCGAATTTTAATTTTTTGCGCCTGAATGTCCGTCCAATACAAATATTTCAGCCGAGAAAATGAAAAAAAAAGACTTTTGCCAAGCAAAACCATTTTTAACTCGATTGTATCTTCTCTTGTTTTAAGACTGCTCAGTATTTCTTATTGGAGAGATTTCAATTTTACCGAATTCTCAAATGCTATTCTCAACTTGGTCTTCATCTTCCCTGCTTGAATCCTTTTGATTCCGTTGTGTACTGACTTTCCTGTCTTCAGGCGTTAACTCCCTGAAAATAGAATACATGAAAATCGCATAAGGATCGGAACCCAGGTGTGGAAGCAGATGAGTAAACGAGGAGTAAAGAATTCTTAGTGAATTAATTGTTACAACAAGGGGGCGGGTTAACAAGTACAAGACGAGGTTTGACAAAGAAACGAAACTTTCACGAAAGAAAGCTAAACGTTCTTCGAAAAACCCGCTAAGAACCTAGTGTCCCGTATGGCTCTTTTTTTCAAACATACGTTTTACTCTCTGTCTAAAGCCATACCGGCAGTTGTTCTGAAATTCCACACTAAATGTAAACCATGTCCGGCAAGACGGCGCACGTGGTAGAATCCGTATGTTTGGTTGAAATATTACCTTAGAGGGTACAATGCAAAGAAATTGATATTACCTATTGGCAGAAATTGGTGTCAACCGACTTCTCTTCCCCAAACGTCGACGCTATTTCTTCTTCAAAGTAAGAATTCGCTTTTCGTGTAGAAGGGAACAGTGCACATCTTACTCCGACGCCAAACATCTCAAAATGACAAACAGGCACCTGAGATCAGCAATAGTCATATCATGAATACGTAAAATATCTTTAGACCAATAAGCTAACAAGCACGTCACGAATTTGTAATGACAACACCCTTTGCACGCTTTCACGCTTCTGTTACAACTCTGCTTTTCTTTCGTTCATATGGAGCCCGCATGAACCCGTATGGCTGAATAAAAAAATGTCATTTTTCAAGTGTAATTAAGCTTTTTACAGTTCTCGGATGACCACATCTCCGGCTTATTTTTAAACTGAATTTGGTAGCATTCATTTTAACATTCAAAGTTACAAAAAGAGGTTAATCATTTAACTTTCTGTCCCACGATCCACACATCCTCATGCGACACTAAAACCGCCGTAATAGGCTAGTTTCGAATTGTGCAGAAACAAAAGAACAGAGTCGAGGTTCAGGGGAATAATTAGCATTTTGTATTGTTCAAAACAAAAGAAAATGCAAATTATTCCCTGAACCTCGACTCTGTTCTTTTGTTGCTGCACAATTCGAAACTAGCCTATTATAAGGGCCAATACAGCTTAAGCCGTCACAAAAAGTGTCCAAAAAAGTAAGGTTGTTTAAAGTGCCCATATCGTCCAAATTTTTATTTTCTTATCTGATTCTATATATCACCCAATGAACTTCTACGAAAGAAAACTTTGATTTAAAAATTCATAAAAAAAATCGCTTTTTATCCAAATCGAAAAATTTTTCCGCAGAAGTTCATTGCATGAAATATAGGATCAGATGGGAAAATAAAAATTTTGATGATATGGCCACTTTAAGGTAATAGGGATCTTTCGCAAAACACGACGGCAACGGGAACGTCACCAAACAGAACAATGGCTGCGAGGTGTGCAGGTACGTTATAATTCTTGGTACATTTTTTTTGCCGTCTTCTGCAAAACAACAACGTAAAGTGGCCAATTTTCAAGTTTTTATTAACAACGAGACTCACCTCGGATAATTCTTTGTATTTCTATTTGGAACTGAACGCATTCGTGGCATAGTCAGCAGGGACAAGTCCTAATGCCGACAGACACACTGGATAGATCTACGTAAATGAGACTGAATTCCAAAGTAAACTTGAAACACACTTTAATACATAGGTGTCGTTCCTGCGGTCGTCGTCGTTGCTTGAGCTCCCTAATAACAGGGCAGTTTCAACAAAACTTCCTTGCTTTAGCTATTGCTAGTTGTGTTCCGTTTTAGGCGAGAAATGCGAGAAATCACCACGTGACATTGACAGTCCTTGCGTGCAGGCGTAGAGAGTCGCGCTTCTGGTGAAACGGTACACAATTTTGTTGAGAACGAAAACTTAAGTTTTCCCCATCACTGTACCTTTGAATGAAAGACACTCACCGGGAACCCAAGGGGAAGCCGGGGGGTTACAAATAGCGGAACGCCCAGTGAACGTGCGATGAAAGCTTTTATAGCAGTTGACGGTTTTTTCTGAGCCAGGATAAAATAATCAAGATTTTAATCAGCCTTGCATATTTATAAAATTTGCCTATTAAGTCCATAGTTGCCTCTCATCTTAACAAAAAGTTGTGTTCAGGGACTGGTAAAAACGTACAGGGGGAAGGTGACGGAGCATTTCAAAATGTGGTGGTCAGAAAACACGTGACCGACCCCTTCCATTTGGCACAAAACTGAGTAACCCACCCTAAACAAAGGTTGAAAATTCCATGACCCACCCCTATTTTTGTTTGCATAATCCAAAATAAAATATCACATTTTGTGAATGAAACTGTGGTATTATATACATTTTAGATTTATTTCTTAAAAAATAATACAAAATCATCTTAAAATAATGTTTTCTTTTATTCTTAAAACTTTGAGTCATGTCCGGAAACTCTGAAAACCTTGACCCTAAACTTTTCACACTTGGCTAACAGCCTCGATACACATAGACCCCGGCGGGGTACTCTATATATCCCTGGGTGGGGAGGTGCGGCCCGGCCCCTCATACCCTGACCTGTTTAAGACAAATATCGGTGATTTTCCTACCCTGTTTAAGACAGAATTCCGATTTTTGATACCCTGTTTAAGACAGATTAAAAGTTGCGGTTACAAATTGTGTGGCTTTCTTGTTGTGTAATCAATGAAAATTTAATGTGCCTGGTATCAATGCCAAAGTTAACGGAAGTCAATATTAATTAACAAGAGCTTGTAAAAATGTTGCTGTTTATCGTCCAAGAAAAGAAATCCTGTTTAAGACAAAAATTGATAAATCGATACCCTAATTAAGACAATAAATGATAAATTCGATACCCTGTTTAAGACAAAAATCCCGAAAAACATACCTTGCTGGCAGCACGTCCCCATTAAGCCCTTATAAGGGGGTACCCCCCCCCCCGGCACATAGAACGGACATCCATTAAGAACTGAAAGACGGTAGTAATCTCCGTAAGTCACACGCCTAGTAACCTATGAGTCCCGGTCGCAAGAGTGAGTTCCAGACCCATGAACCGTACCCTTGGGGACAAAAAGCGTATAGGCATTAGTAGCTAGGTCATTTGGTGATCTTGAAGACCAGCATTTCGATAGGACCATAGGTAACCCAGCCTTGCTCTGTGTGTCACGTGACATGGCATGAGGCAAACGTTTAGGTCTGAAAATTTGCTAGAAAATGGTCCTCTTCACCTTTCCTTCATGTATAAAAGTGGCCACTTTACTATGACGGAAAGGTGATGAAGACTATTTTTCCCAAAAACGTAATGAGGACAACAACTACTCGCCACATTTAAGTTTCATCGACTTTTTTTTTTCAATTTTCAGACCTAAACTTCGCCTCATCTGTTCTCTATATTTACTCATGCTATGTCACGTGTCACACACAGTGAGCCTGGGTTACCTATGATAGGACTCCATTCTCATTCCGTTTGACCCCTTAGTTTACGTGAAGATTTTACAGAAAATACAAGAAATCTATTGTACACCGGCCATGTGAATTTTTTCAAAACATTTTCGTCCTTTAGAACTCTAAGTTTACCTCTACTGTGAATTGTGTCAAATGTGTTCCATTTACTGTTTCAAAACAAGATGATCCGCCCCTCTTGGGTAGCTGAAAATTGAACGACCCACCCCTCACTGCAAAGGATTATCTCTGCTCCGGCCGATGCCGCAATGCTTTTAGACCAATAGACCATTTCACGGTTAATTTTTCTCATTTGCATTACAATGTAATCCAACGTGGATGCGAGGCAATTTCGGGCTAAAACTGCGAGATAGCCCGAAATTGCCTCACATACATGCCTGAATTTATTGTAATGCAAATGAGAAAAGCTAACCGTGAAAAGGGCTATTCCCTAATAATTTTTGCTCTGGTTTGCACAAGCTGATCCAGTCTTTATACAAGTCTCTGCATTGGATTAACAACTTAGAAAATGGGCCTGGTAAGACGAAGAAGATGCCAGATATGATTTTGAGTATTTCTTTAGTAACCCCACAACGCAATTTCCAACGTGAGGTAATCATAATTTTAGAATTTTGGTGTGAACAGGGAACTAATCGTAAGACAGGTCTGAATTTAAGGTCAGGTCTTAAATGGGGTATAGAACTTTTGATCAGGTTAAAAAGAGTTGGAGAAATCACATCTTTGAGTCTTAAATAGGGTAAGGTTTTGGCAATCAGGCCACATGCCCCACCCAATTTTACTGGGAGTAACCCTCTCTGGGGGTCACTTTCAGTACTACCTACATGTAGGCCACCAAAATTTTGTTGACCAATGAGAAATAGTAACACCAGGGGTTTCGTCAAGTTTTTGTGCAGGAGGTCAGTGGGATTTTTCAGCCGGGCATTTGTAGCTTTCTTATGATAGAAAGTAAGAAGAGAAGACTAAAATAGCTGGGCAAATTGATGGCTAAGTCTCGTTCACAGCCGGTCAATTTGACCGGTGCCCAGCACTTAATGAGCCTCCTGGTAACAAATTAAGAAACATCAATTTGTTGCCCCGTAAATATCCCTACCGCTTTGATATAGGGTTTTTTGGCTTGAATTCACTCTTCCAGTCCTCTTGGAAATTCCAGTTGTGTTTCATATTTTCCTTATACACTGGGTGGGGAGAGGCACTGAGAGAGTGAAGTGTCTTGCCCAAGAACACATTAACACAATGAACCCACACCTCACAATCCAGAGCCAATCGCCAATCACTGCCCTCCACGGGGACAAGCAGGGAGGGGATTTTCACATCAGAAATCAACTTACTTTAAGAAATGTGCTGGGATTTAAAAGGATCTTTTGCTCCAAATCATACTATGTAAATATTTTTATTTTTCTTAAATATGAAAGAAAAACCTATTTAATTAACAGCAAATTTCATACATGCACTGTACAAAATACAAAAGCATCTGAATAATTTTCTCATTAACACTACTTGTGCAAGAAATATCTATATATTATATTGGCAATCCTAACTACAATCTGTATCATCTGCGAGTCCGCGGATCCCGACTGGTGTTTATTACATTACGCACACTTATATCACTGTTGTGATGTCCATTGTTACCATTGGACGGAGCTGGCATAAAACTGCCAACATTTCCATTCCCATTGCTTGCACCATTGTTGCCCCGCAATTTTAACCTTGGGTCACGAGACGCATCCACTTTGGCCAGTGCACCTCCCTGGGAGCTTGAAACATCGTGTCTGTTGTAGGGGTGGAATCTGTGAGCTCCTGAATTTGACCCCACTGCTGAATGGTGATTGTTTGCAGGGGGTGTTATAGGCAAGTGTTCCGTAACATGGTTTTGATTCCGCAATGGCATGGAAGATGTTGATGTTGCAGTTGTGGGCGTAGTGTTGGGTGAGTTTTTTCCTTGTTCGCCTTGCTGAAGACTCTGAAAAAACATGTAAGAGCCTTGGAATGAGGGGCTTGGGTCATTATAAGCATATGTGACTATTTACTAGAAACATTTGGTTTACTAGGTTACTGCTGACAAGCTTGGGTATTCCCAGAAAAAAATTGAGTGGGGGGAGTACCAACTGCTACCCAAAATCCTTACCCTATTTAAGACCAAAATCTGTGATTTATTTATGACCTGATGAAAAATGTCATACCCTATTTTCAGACCTACATTGTAATACTAGTTCACTAGTTCAGATTCCTTTAATAGTGCATAAACCAATTCAGGACTTAAGTGCAAAAACCATACTCTATTTGACACCAACATGGTCATTAAGTTGATACCCAATTTCTGACCAAAACGGCTAAAAACCATTGATATCCTTTGGGGCTGCACATACCTATACAGCCCATATAAGTGCAGGAATAAATCCCTCTAGGCTTCTGACATTCTGCAAAAAGTTTCAGGAAATTACGAACAATTTTTAAAGCACATTATGCGGCAAGAAAGGTCTCTTATGCAGCGAATTGTGTGATATCTTCTTTAGCTAATTTAACCTTGTTTTGTTAGGTCTCAGGGACAAGAAGTTTGCAAATGTATTCACCCCAAAACATTTCAGAGTTAGCAGCATTAAAATTAGTAATGTTGTGACAAAATAAACTTCTCAAATATTGCTGCAGACACTGTGGCACTTATGGAAACCACAAATAAATTTAGTTAGTCTTTAAGGGGACTCATTCACCGAAGTAGGATGTAATATTGGTCAAGTTGAAACGCTTCTCGGTTGTATTAATTGACATCATTGTGTATTTTGAACTGGTTTATCGTTAACACCAACGGTGGCAACTTACATGTAATAAGAACATGCTATTCCGAGACACAACGAGACTATCTGATAATTAAATAAGTAACTGTTTATCGATGATATGAAAAAATGCCTCTTGAAAGAAACAAAATCATTCCTCTTCCATTTTTTTTTCATAAGTTAATAACATTATTTCATTTTTCCCAGCAGGAAAAAAAGAGAGCATATCTTCCTTTGTATATTTTTGAGAAAACAAGGGTATCATGTTACAAACTTTGTGATGAAATAAAACTAAAGTATCAAGTTACAAAAAAAAATAAAATTATCATGTTTGCTAGTTCAACGTATTAATGAATTTAAATACAGGCAGCAGATGACTGAAAATGTACTGGCAGTCCTGCACCCTGCACTATCTGAGATTGTCTCAATAGTTTTAATGTTTTGAAATCAGAGATGCCCATCTTATCTCATTTAGTATTTATTTAATAATTTTATTAACATTAATAATAGTCCAGTTTCGAATTCGCCATGACCACTGATTAATTAAAATAAAAGCACTGAGAATGCATTGTACAGAGTTAGCCTTGACCTACAGTAAAGTAAAATATTCACAAATTCCAGAGAGAACAGGACCTGTTTACAGCTCTGTGTATTGTTTAATTTTCAAATTTATGGCACCTTCCCGCTGGTATTTATGAATATTTTTTTAAGGTCAAAGCTAACCCTGTACAAATACGTTGTCAGTGCTTTTATTCAGCGGTCATGGCGAATTGGAAACTGGACTATTACAGGAAGGAGTAATTCTACTGTGAAGAAGCACTTGGCAATTTAACAACAAACTTATTCATGTGGATGTCTGTTAAAGTGAAAAGAAAATAACAGAATCTGGCAAGCAACTATCAAGCAGCTCATGATGATACTTTGTGACCTGTGATCAGGTGTTCTTATTTTCTTGGCGAACAAGCTGTTTGAAAAAGAATGCCTGATTGCAGGTCAATACTTATGGAAATAGGGGATGAAATACATCTTCAGAGAATATGACAGTGATTGGGATTGGTCCATTTAAATAAAAAGATGGTTTTACAATCTGTGCTAATGAACAATCTTGTAATACTGCAACTAGCAAAAGGTTCCCATGTGTAAAACTACCCGTAGAATGTGTTTGTTTGTTCATTCATTGAATAGACCCTGCAGAAAGTTTCAGATTGAGGTTTTTTGAGATGCTAACCACTTTGAAATTGTATTTATTGCTGAAGCACTCAAGGTAAAGTGAAACTTTCTCCTCTTTTTCCTCCAATAATTTTGTGATTTTGTAAGATTTTGCAATTTTTCACGAATTACGTGATTTGTTGCGATTTTAGGTCGATTCAACAAGATCGGACCATTGTAGAATATCAGAAGCCCTGTTCCCTGACCCCTGCGCTGTTAAGTGAAGTTAAAATTGTGCATCCACTTCAAATTTCACAACAAAATCACTTCATCATGACCACTAATAACAGTGGATTGATCAGAGTACCTGTTTATACTGCTGAAGAAATTCTGCATGAGGATCACTCATGTTTGGCTGCTCACCAAAACACCATGCAGAAACTAAAAAGAAAAACATATCATTACATAACAGCAATGCTCTCACTCGTTCAAATGTTTTTTGTGCCCTTTTTTCTAGGGGTGGCAGGAGTAGGGGGGGGGGGGGAGCGGGCTGGAGGGAAGAGAAGATAATGTAAGTTTGTTGTGAAAATACACATGGCGATTGGAAGGCATCCTGTGCTTAAAAAAATATCTAAGATAAAATTATTTTATGTGTTAACATTATACTTAATGTCTGAAAAAATTTTTGTGCAGGACAATAGACTTTCTGAAAATTTCTGATGCCCTCTTGCTTGCAAGGCAAACACACTAAGAGGTTAAGCTCGTCTGCCCTACATGTGTCACTGAACCACCGCAAAGATTTCTTTGTAACAGTGGAATTCAAGCTGCTGCCAGACCTTACAGAACTTTACAGCAAGACTTCAGACTCCTCCACACAAGTGTTGCCTATATGATTTCCATCATGGTAATTTGAGGGTCTGAATATTTGCCCTCGAA